>OZ005652.1:244282791-244534791 GCA_963930645.1 Salticus scenicus
TTTTACTGAAATATCTGAAGTCGAATATCGAAACATATCGCGATCGTACAGTAAAATCTATATATTTTACATTCTTTACAAAAAATATGTGTGCTTTCTTTTGAGTAAAACAATTAAATAACTGCATTTTTATTTCATTTCATTTTAATATAATTGAAATTCATCGTTTTATTGAAGTATTATAAATGTAAACAAATGCATAGCAATGTTGCCGAAAACGCGAAAGCTTTATAATTTTTTATGAACTTATATGTATTTAAAATATTTTAACGAATGTATTTTTATTCATGTAATACCGTTCTTGATTTTCGTTTTTGGATAATATTTATATCAGATTATAGGATATATTTTTTAGTAAGTAGTAGCTAGCTCTGGGCTAACAGCTGTGTATCTTGTATCGTAGTTTGTTTCTGTCTTCCGCCTTGTGACGTTTCACTTCTGCTCGCTTCTGATTGGCTACTCTTCAAATGGCCCAACCTTATCATAGAAGAACCTTGAATATATTATAATATATTCTTAAAATTATTTTTTTCCATTTCTTAGAAAAAAAAAGAAAAAATCTTTTAAAATTAACAAATTATCAAAGTTTATTGTTCTTTAAAAGTTAACTTTCATCAGTTGAAAACTTTGTTTAGAAAAGATAGAGATAAATATTAAAATCAAAGGGGGGGTTATTTTATTTTATTTATTTATTTAATTATTATTTATCTAATTATTATAATTTCTGATATTTCATTTCGATACTGTATTAGAGTAAAAATAATTTGAAAAGAATAACATTAAAATATTGATATTTTATACGAATAAAAATTTATTTATTTATTTATTTTTAACAGTATACTTTTGTTGAAATATACTATTTTGATAGAATAAAGTGTTATAATACTATTCCAGTAAAAACAAATTTTAGCTTTATTCCGATTTGCAGTTTATTTTTAGAATACAATAAGTTAATATTTTGGATTATATAAAAGTGGTTTTACAAATACGGGAAATTGGGCAAGAGGTTTTAAACCGGTTAAGAGCAATGTGAAATATTAAAGCAAGGGTGTTTTAAACTTTATTACGTGAAGAGATTTTAGTTGCACATCATCCGTCAAATTTTGACGGGTATTAACTAGTTTATTTTAAAACTCCAAAAAAAATCAACGTTTTTTATTTGTAATGTATAGAGTTTTTAACGAAAATTATTCTTATTTTCAGATAAGTTGGGAAAACACTTTAAAAACAATATACTGCAATCGTAATACAAATATCTTAATTATCTCATGAAATATGAATATTTTTGTTTATTTACTAAGATTTGTAAGATAATAAGGGTTTTTCCACAGAAAAGAACTTTTGCTAAGTGGTTAAAATAATTGGATCTTTAAATTAATTACACGGTATGTGAAAAACCCTTTAAGAAATTTCAGCTCTTGGAAAATATCTAAAATCTAGCTCGTTCTTTTTCGTATAATTTGCTTAATTTTTACTCTATTCAAAAGCACTTTTGACAAAAGTTGCCCAATATATCTGGCTTTCAACCTACGCAATAAAAACTTTTCCATATTTCACACAGTGAAAACGTTTATCATAAAAATGTTCATACTTCATTAGGTATTTGTATTCCGATTGCAGTACATTGTTTTTCCAACTTATTTGAACGTGAGAATAATTTTCGTTAAAAACTCAGTACATTATAAATAAAAAATAAAATTAGAAATTTGGTTTGATGAGTACATGAGATTTACTGCTTGCCTCTAGGGCCGCTTATATCTCGAATAATCCACACCACAAGGGTTTACAAGTATTTTTATTACAAGAACAGATACAAGAACATGAACAAGGACAATACATACATCCATGCCTTCTCCGGGATTCGAACCCGGGCCCAACTGTGTAGAAGTCAGGGACGCTAACCACTACACCGTCTGGGCGGCTAAAATTAGAAATTCTAACTTCTAAACTTTCATTAAATTATTTATTTTAATTTATAATTGTTGCCAAAAAAATTAAACTTTAAATTTTACATCTACTTTTTAAGATAGCACGCGATCTTGTTTTATATAAAAATTAAACCATTAAATTAATTTTTTTACTTATTTTTATTTCATATTGCTCGCGCACTTCTTATTTCTAATTCAAAATTATATTAAAAAAAAAAAAAAAAAAAAACTTTTTCGATATCGCTTGTAACGATACTGATTATTATTAATTTTCTTTTCTTTTTTTTTCTATAATAATAATAGTAATAATAATAATAATAAAAAAATTTTGATGATATTCTGGGAAAAGCCGAATTTAGTTTAAGACGGTGGACTATTAGTTTTTCTTTTTTTTTCTTTTTTCAAATTATAACATCGCTTTCAAATTATTCAATTATATTTTCGATAAATTTTAGATTTCGACAAATGTCCAACTATCGAAAACGACAACGCAGAAATCCCAGATTGAGACTAATAGGCCCTCAGTCCTAAAAACATGTTGATTTCTTTTTTTTTTTTTTTTTTTTCAGGGGTCGGGGTGGGGTTAAAATAACTGCCTATAACTCTGTTATTTAATATGATATCGTCACACAAATTCATCCTCAATTTGAACTGGGTCTCAGTGGCGGATTTAAGGGGGAGGAGGGGGGCTAGGGGACTAAAGCCCCCCCCCCCCCCAAAAAAAAAAAAAAAAAAACACTGTCATTCATAATTCAATTTTGCAATTGTAAATTTTTTATTGGTCTAGAATAACACTTTGAAAAATCTTAGCCCCCCCCCCCCCACAAAAAAAAAAAAAAAAAAAAAAAAAAAAAAAGTGAAGTTCTGGATCCGCCACTGCTGGGTCTCTATTAACATATCCTAAAGTTACAGTTCATTTCATTCACTTAACGATGCAAAGTGATCACAAGCATTATTGATTTTGCTCAATTTGTTACCGGCCCCCTAACTGTTGTCTTAAACCAATCTTCTTCTTCACTGAAAATCATGAGGGCGATCCAGTTCTTTAAATACCCAAACCTAGAGCCCCTTAAATAAATAATAGGCCGGGGCATCACCGCCATTTTTTTGCCTCGTAAGAGGACAGCATTTCCGTTTGGCGATTTTATCGCTTCACTGGTGGTTTTAAGAAATTTTCATCTAAAAATAAAATCGACCAAAAATGATAAGCAACACAAGTAATCTGTTTCTGTTTCTTAAATAATTCATAACATTTGAAAGGGGGGGGGGGGGAAAGAGCGTACCAATTAAAATTGGAAAGTTTTTTCAACGACCTAATACTATCAGGACACGGAAACAAGACAACTTTGGCGAGCCAAAAAAACGTCGCCAAGACTCTACAAACACACAGTAAAAAAGCGTTTCTTAAAATAATTTATGGTTATTAAAATACATATTTAGATTTAAATAATACTTTTTTTTAAATTTCTTACTTTATAAATGTCAGAAATGCAAAGAAAAGTATAAGTGAATAACAATAAAACTTACTATGCAAAGCTGTGCATTAGGTCCCGGGATCCAATAATCTGTACGACAATTCGCAGCCCATTTTCTCCTTCTTGCATTATCCGAAGGAAACCTAAACATTTTGTATCCTTTTCTGGAGTGTTTACAGCAGTTTATTGCTGAACAACCTCCCATATTGCAGTTTATTTCACTAAAATTACGAGCAAGACGGTAGAAACAATGGATGCCGTTTGTTTATCACGCTGGGTACATGCGGCAACCCTAAGGCAAAAAAATGTCGGATGCGCCAGCTCGTATATATAGGAGCCTTACCCAAACCCAATGTTCGAAAACATTTTATCGCGAGATAAGTTTTTTAATTGAAAAAAAAAAATATATTGTTTGAAAATCTTGCTGAACTATTGAACAGGAGTGTACAAAACTGCTGTAAAAAAAGCAGAAAAAACGGTAAAATCTACAGTTTTACTGTAAAAGCTAAAATATAAAACAACTAAAAAAAAAAAAAAAAAAAAAAAAAAACAGAAAATGCTGTAAAACTGACAAATGAGCAGTAAAAGTTAAAATACAAAACTGCTGTAAAACAACAACAACAACAACAAAAAAAAAAAATGCTGTACATTTTACAAAAGAACTGTGAAAGCTAAAATGCAAAACTGCTGTAAAAATAACAGCACATAATATTATAAATTTTACAAAGCTGCTGTTTACTTTGGAAAAACGCAATTGCTGTAAATTAACAGCAAGATATGCTGGCATCCATATTGCCAGCATTTTATGCTGTAATTTTACTGTGGTTTTTTTTCTTTTTACAGTGTACGGTACTGCTAGTCTGTATTTTGTGCCACTTAAAACCACTATAAACGGAAAGCGGTACCTTAATTTGTTACGTGAGAAATTGAAGCTTCACATGCACGTTCATAAATGTTCAATTTTCGTGCATGATGGGGCTCCATGTCAGAGGGCGAAGATTGTCAAGAAATATCTGAGGGTTTAGAAAATCAAAGTGCTTGACTGGCCAGGTAACAGCCCAGATTTGAATTCAATAGAGAATCTGTGGTGTATTGTGAAAAATAAAGTTGCCGAAAAGCAACCATCCACTGCTACGGTGCTTGCTGAAGCAATAAAGCATGTTTGGTGCACAGACATTTCTAAAGCTTACTGAAAGTCTCTTATTTATAGCATGCCTAAGAGAATTGCACAACTTGTTGAAAACAAAGGCGGTCCTACAAAATACTGACTTTAATTACAGTAAATAAACATGTACAGTCTATTTTGTTCTTTTATATGTAAAATATGTATGTTATTTTTGCGGAATTCGATTAAATCTGATTTTTATATGGGTGGTCTTAAACTTTTGTAAATGACTGTATATATATACTGAAGTCAATTTTAACTTCACAGGATTTTCTGAATCACTCATACTGAAACAATTAGACTTCAGAATTTTTAAAATGAGAAAGAAGTTGAATGGAAGAACATTTTAATTGTAAGCGACAGACATAGTTTTCGCGCTGAATTTCTGAGGAATTGTTCTAAATGTATCAGATTATTTGAATTCTTCAAGGATTTTAAAAATATAAGTCAAAAATTTAATTTCCCAATTAATTTTAATAAGGTAAAGAGTTAAAAATTTAATACTTCATATTGCTATTACAATGTAGATTTAGCAAGTACAATTTTATATATGGAAATAGGAACTTTTAAGCATCGTTTTTATGGAAAGAAAAAAAAAAAAAAAAAAATCAGATTTTTCTAAATAAGCATTTGTAATGTTTTATACAAAATAGGTTTATTTAATATTTATAAACTGCATATTCTCTAACTACTATTCTAAAAATATATTTACATTTTTAATCAAAAATATTAGTGGCTCGCAGTATTAAAATACTTTAATTATAATAATAAATAGTATTAAAATAATTTATAATTTAAAAATTATAAATTTTGTGATGCGGGGGATTTTAAATTATTAGTTTAGTGGTACGTGAAGTCGAAAAGGTTGGCGACCTCTGTTTTGAGCAAGGAAAAAAAAAAAAAAAAAAAAAAAAAAAAACAAGAACTTGTTCTTGTAGTTTTTCTTTTCACCTTCATATCTACACTTAGCATAATTTAAATTCATTTATGTATATGTTACCGCTAAAGTGCAGAAATCAGTTAATCTGCAGATTAGCTAGGTAATCAGCACATTAACTAGGGTGATCCGTTAAAGTGAGGAAAACTGTTTTATTTCTCAAATTACCTAGGTAATCTGCGAATTACCTAGATAATCTGCACATTACCTACTAGACACCAGTTAAAGTGAAAATAAGATATCTGGTGTTGTAATTTTACAGCACGCTGTGTTGTATTTGTTTTTTCATTCGGAAAAAAAATAGTTTTATGTTCTTTTTTATTTCTTTCTTTACTTATTTTAATCTGCAATTGTTTTAATTTTTATATCTTTTAAAGTTATATTTGTTTTATTTTTTATTTATTTCATCTTTTTTATTCTGTCAATATAAGTTTGAAGATGTTATGCATTTTTAATATGAAATATAATAGCTTTAATAGCTTTCAATAAATTCTATTTTATAAATGAATGTTAGAATTGTAATACAGTAACGATTTCTTTTCAAAATAAAAATATTTAACAATTTAAAATTAAAAAAAAAAGTTTTATTAACAACTTATATTGCTATTACTATTTAAATACTAGAAATATTAAATTAGACAAATCAGAAGCATTATTTAAGAAGTACTTCAAATAATTAAAACTGCTTTAACATTTTTTAGGATGCATGAAAATTAAAATGACAGTTTTCAATGCTTTATTAAACCATATTTTGCAGCATACATATATCTGCACAAGTTTAGCAAATATATTAATTTTACAAAAAAAAAAAAAAAAAAAAACTTTATTAACACTTTTTATGTGATAAACTACAACGAAATTATCTGAAAAAGCGAACAAAATTTAAAATAAATAAATAAAAATATAATCATGATATATAAAATATGTACAGGGAACTTGAAACTGAAAGAAAAAAAAAGAAAATGTAATGAAATGCTAAAAAATGTACAAAAATTTCATATTAAGTATTTATTAAATGCCATAATATTTTTCAAAGTTAATAATTAATATATCTTTTTTTTTTTTTTTTTTTTTCAGTAAGTAATAGTAATTTAAATCAATTTTAAAATAAATTAGTTTTAAAAAGTTATGGTTTAATAGTTTTAGTTCGGAAGGAAATAATTACTGTAATGTAAATCTAATATTCATAATTCAAGATGGAGTTTCACGAGAGACAGCTTTTAATTAAGATTTCATTTCATTAATAAAATGCAGACCCTTATCAAACTTATATTGACAGAATTAAAAAAGATAGAAATAAAATCAAAATTAAAACAATTATAACTTACTTGTTACTTTAAATTTTGTGTTAGTCATAATAATAAACCTAATCATGGCTTCCATCCACATTTCCACGGCCACATTTTGCGTTTGCCGTTTATCAGTTTATCATCATAGAGTAGCGGAAGTGCGGAAGGGAAGGGGTAAAAGTTTCAGTTATGCTTGAAGGTCATTCGCGTATCTGTATCACATGGCTGTTTGACGTCATAGTGAATGTAAAAAAACTAAGGCTCGAAACAAACATTTGAACTTTAACGATACTGAAACCGTTAATCTGCAAATTACCTAGTTAAATTGCGGAAATCACTTTATTCCGCACTTTAAGGGGTTATTTTAGTTAATCTGCAGATTAGCTAGGTAATCTGCAGATTAACGGATTTCGCGTTTTAACGGTAACATATATATATATATATATATTATGGCGATAATTTCTATAAAATTTATGTCTTTAAACATCTATCTTTGTTATTTATATATTATCATGACCTCTTCATTTTCAATATATATATATATATATATATATATATATATATATACATATATAATGTTTTTGATAGTAGAAGCAAAGAATGAGAACGAAGAATAGTTAGTCAAACAATTCACCAAAGAGACATAACACACGCCAAACAAAGCAACAAGATTTCCCAAATTGATTCAATTAATAAGTTCAACAATAGCAGTGACGCCAATCTACTGTACAACAATACCTGTTGAAAACTGAAATAGGACCGTGTAATTAGACTCTGATGAAAAGAAGGTTGACTCTAGGACAATATTTCAAGGTGAAAAAATAGAACCCTGTAATGAGCAATAATGGCCCATTATTAAGCGCAGTAGAAGCCAAGCAACAGACACAAGATCACAAAGACCAATACGAATGAACAAATTATCTATGTAGGATAAGCTCAGAAAGGTGAAAAAATTATCATCAGGGGATGAAATACACATATTTAAAGAAACCAAATTTAATTTTTAACAGCCCGCAAAACAAACGATACAACAAACCAACTCAACCAAACCCCAACAGAAAAATTCAAACTAAATCGAAATCCAGGGGAAAAAAAACAATATATATATACATATATAGACAGAGAGAGAGAGAGAGATCACTGATACTTTCCTTCCTTAACATATAGTAATATACCGTGCTATTTTAAGAAAATCTTATACATTTTTTAGATTGTTTCATACATTTCTAGAATTAAAATAAAAAAATTATACAGACACGACATTATTTCATTATTTAAAACATGAAAATCTGACATTGACAGATTTTAATTTAGTGCCAGAGGCCTACTGCTAAACTTGTTATTATCGACAAATTCTTCTTTAGTTAATTCGTGACGATCTAAATTCCATGATAAAGTTTTCATTAAATCAAACCAATGTGTTTCAGCTGCAGATATTGTAACAAATAACGTTGGAAGTCCAAACTGTCTTATAGCCGCAAAACAACGTTTTTTCTCTTTTTCCCAATGAGGGGGAGGTGTGCCTTGGGGGGGACTCATGTCAAAGGTGTACCTTGGGGGGGGACTCATGTCAAAGTTGTACCTTGGGGGGGACTCATGTCAAAGTTGGGCCTGGGGGGGACTCATGTCAAAGTTGTACCTTGGGGGGGACTCATGTCAAAGTTGTGCCTTGGGGGGACTTCATTCAATAAATCCCCATTCAATAAACCGACTGAAATAGGCCCTTAGCACTATTAAGAGTGTATTATAAAAATTCGACAACGCTGTACCGACTGAAATAGGGGTACCTTGGGGGGGACTCATGTCAAAGTTGGGTCTGGGGGGGGACTCATGTCAAAGTTGTGCCTTGGGGGACTTCATTCAATAAATCCCCATTCAATAAACCGACTGAAATAGGCCCTTAGCACTATTAAGAGTGTATTATAAAAATTCGACAACTGTACCGACTGAAATAGGCCTCTAGCACTAAAAAAAAAAAACCTTCAAGAGAGAACCTATCGTAAGTTCTTTTCTCCAGAAATCGAGTTGTAATTTTGGGAGAAATATGACAAGGAGTATTTTTCCTTCTACTCTTTTAAAAGCTCTTAGCTTTCCGCGGAGGATCAAAATTGTGATGGCATGTCTCCGGACGGGGGGGGGTGTCCCAGACCGTCGCCAATTGTCCCTCTGCGCAGCACTAGTGCGACGTTAAACCCAACCATCCAAGCTCTTAGCTCGTCATGTTAACTATTAGAACGACAACTTATATTTCTTGGATCGGATCTAGAAAACTCATCATCTTCTTGGAGATAAACAATTTTTTTGATATTCCACTAACTGAGAGATTATTTGTGCATCTTAAAACGTTACAGTACAGCATCTAGAATAAACAGTGTGGAAAGCGGCAAATAAAATTGTACTAAAAGAATTAAGCCTGTCACCAGATGTCCTTGTAATTGAAGCTAGTGTCACAATATCAAAACCGAGACTCCCTATTGGTTAATTATGTGCTTAGATCACGTGATTGAGCTGACGAAACTGGGAAAAGCCAATCAGGTCTTCGATTTGAGCAAAAGCTTCGGTCATAGAGACATCTGGGGAAGCTTAATTTTTGAAGCATTATTTTAACATCACGGTTATAGGCGATTTCCACACTGTTTATTCTAGACGCTGTAGTTACAGCATAAATATAGTCGGCAGCAAAAGCATACTAGCCAATAATTCCGATATCAAAAAAGTACACTTAATACTATTTTGTTAAATAAATCCTTATAGAATCACGTTCTTAAACTAAGAACATGACTCGACAAGGATTTATTTAACAAAGCAATATTAAGTGTACTTTTTTTAGACAGGGATTATTGCTAGTGTTCGGTTTGCTGCTGACTGTAAATTTTATTGATGAAGTTGTTATTTAATTTTTATTTAAAAAATTTCATTTTCTTGGAATTGTTGTCTCCCTTCATAATGTTCGTTAAATGGTTTTGATTTACAAAAATCATTTCATCTGATATCATTTAAAATAGCTAGCTGGTATCAGTAGACATTTGTTCAATTCTCCCATATATTTGTTCTTATAATTTTTTACTATAGGTCGTATATTCATGATCTATATTTCCGATATGTTCAATGAATTCAGCTGCTGGCGATGAGAGTGAAATGCCCCACCTACTGCGTTACCCTTTCCTCATTTATTTCCTACACGCGCTAACATTATACTAATATACTATGCGCTAACATATACTAATTCGCTGCATAATTCTATTAATGTCAGTTTCGTATTTTTATTTTCATTCGATTTCATGCTAGTTTTTTATGCAGTAATACACATAATACAGGTTTATACAAAATAATGCCCTATTTTTCCATGCATAAAATCTTAAATTTTGAATCACTTATGAAGTGTTTAAAGAAGAATGTTGGACTATAATAAATCTGTATTTAGTGTCTGTTTGGTTTGGTTTGATGAGTACTGAGATTTATTGCTTGCCTCAAGGGCCGCTTATATCTCGAAAAATCCACACCACAAGGGTTTACAAGTTTTTATTATACAAGTACACAATATTTTGAAGACATAAGACAACACAAACATCCATGCCCGCACCAGGATTCGAACCTGGGACCACTTGATTCGGAAGGCATTATCCTACCGACCGAACCACCTGGCCGGCATTTAGTGTCATAAATGATGTTTTAAAACTGATTCGATTTAACTAATTCGATTAATTAATAATAAATAGTCGATTTCATTAATTAAAGAACTCAATCTTTAGATAATGTCTGCACATACAAAGTAACTATCTTACAGACGGAATCAATATCGATTTTATGAATTTCGAATGCCGCAGGGGCCGCGGTAGCCCAGTCGGTAGAGCGCCGGCCTCGTAATTGGAAGATTGCGGGTTTGGTCCTCGAGCCGGACAAAGACAGTCGTGTACACAAATGGTGGCTGGTAGAGGTGAGTTCGGGCTCTATTTTGGCAATCCGGGCCCGAAACATTTTTTAACTGAGCTCGCCCGAGCCCGAAAAATTTTGTGTGATCAGAGCCCGAGCCCGATATTGAAAGCGGTACGCTATGCAACGCATACACAATAGTAAAATTAAATACCATTTTCATTTTCAAATTAATTTTCTTATTATCAATCCTCAATTTAAATAACTATAAATGTTATTATAACAATTTATAATGTCTGTGTCTCTGTATACATGTATATATTTATATAATATATATTTATAGTGCAGCCCATTGTTTGTAACGTGCCTATCGGAGGACAAAAAATTTATCCGAATGAGTGATATAGTGAGGACCAATATAATGAAGGAGGAAGGATTACTGTATAACACAATGACATAATATGCATCCCGTTGAAAAAAAAGTTCTATTTAGAAAAAGAAAAGTCAAAGCTACTAATGTTTGCAAGATTATTTTGTGATTTATAACTTATCATGACTATTATGGCATTATTAAAGGTGCTCTCAAAATGAATAAAATTTCTTTTTTTTTTTTTTTTTTTACATTTTCCAGTTAGTGAAGAATAAAATAAACGAAATTTTTAGTTTGAATCCGAGCCCGCCCGGAGCCCGAAGACTTGCGTAAGATTTGAGCCCGTCTCATCTCTAGTGGCTGGTGCTCGTAAAATCTGTCGTGGCCGCAATGTCCTACATGTTCCCATCAAAAATTATACCTCTGGGGGTCACCGAAGCGGGAGAGCCATCCCTTCCTTGGAGGATCAAAATTGTGATGGCATGTCTCCGGACGCATATTTACTACCTTTACTCGAGTTCAAACGGGGATGCAGTTTGACGTTGCAGATTGGTTGCTGCCTTTTATGACGCAATGATTCTCCACTGATTATAATACTTAGCTTAAATCAGTAATAATCTACAATATTCTTCTCGTTTTATGCGAATATAAATGAATATGAATATTTGAAAGAGTTTTCTAACTATCTTTCACGCAAAATTAATTTCACGCCTTAAACACATTTTTAAATAATTTCTTAACAACAATTTTATTAGATAATTATCATTTTTATTTATTTATGCATTTATTTTTAACAACAAAAAATATTTTTTACTTTTATTCTTTTATAATCATCAAAATAACAAATTTAAAAATATTCAATATATATATATATATATATATTGATATATATATATATATATATATATATATATATATATATACATGAAATCTGATTTCAAAACTTAATAAGTACGTATAATACTAAATACCTTGTTAGTATTCTAAATACTTTATTAATTAAAAAAAAGGGACTTTATTTATTTATTTTTTTCCGAACCTTAGGGAAAATAAAATTACAAACATCGAAATAAAAGATTTAAAAATATTAAATAAATGAAAAAAGAAAAACACTTTCTGGAAATCTGATTTGAAAAATACATAATTGTACTAAATGCCTTATTAATTTATTGTACTTTTTGAAAAATAAATAAACAATTTATTACCATTTAAGGAATATGGCTTATCCATTAAAGTCATAGTAATATATTTTAAACTCTTGTATGCTTGAAAATATCTGTCTTTTTCTTTCTTTCTTTTTTTTTTTTTTTTTTTTTTTTTTTTTTAAGAAAATTAATATCTTTTTTTTTCTCTCTCTCTCTCTCTTGCATTATTTGCCCATTTTATAGTAAAAATAGTTTTTTATACTTCACGTTACAACTTTTTCTTACCCATATAGTAGAAGAAAAAGTATATCATGTATTACTGAGAAATATTGAAATGTATAGGTGGCAAATTTTACTTCAAAAAGTTCATGAAAAATAATTTTTCAGCTGTTATTCTCATCATTTATCTCTGAGATGAAGATTAACCCTTTCACTACTGATGTCCATGATCAAGGACATGCTTTTTAGATTTTATTTTATTTTATTTTATTTTATTTTATTTTATTTTATTTTTAAGACGTTTTAAAATTAATTTCAAAAGTTTGTCTGCATTTTTAATTATTTTCTTACCAAAAGCACTGATATTTTAAAGTAACACTAATAGATGGCAGCACTAGACTGTTTAATTTCTTTTTTAAATTTATTTATTGTTATAATTTTTATTTTATTTCTAAAATGTTGGTAGCGAAAGGGTTAAAACAAAATGCTATAACTAATTGAAAATAAATAAATAAAATATAGTTCTTTTGTAAATCTAAATTAAAAAAAAATTATTTTTAAGTATAGCAAAATACTTTAAAAACATTCATGCACAAATTTTTTAGATATTCTAAGATTCCAGTTATAAAATGTAAAATATTTATGCTATTGAAAATCATTCCTCTGACATTAAAAAATAAATAAATAAATATAATTGTAACAAAAAATATTTAAGAAAATTTAAAAATAAATAAAAAGTAAATAAAAAAATAAATGCTTATTATATTTTTAAAAAAAAGTAACGTAGAGTACAGCTGCATATAAATTTCATTTGTATCCTTATAAATTATAATTAAAATATCTTGTAAAACCTATTTATATAAAATACTTAGATAAAATAAATAAATAATATTTTAAGTGCATTAACTAACATCCGATTATGCAGATGGCGCTACATTTAAACATATTTTAAAAATATTTAAAAAATGTTTGCGTATTGAAGAGACAAAAAGATTTTTAAAAATAAATAATTAAATAAAAAATAATTGAAATTGAAAACAGAATAGGAAATGTATTATTTTATCTATCTATTCATTATTATATTTACATTACGTCTTTTTCATTAAAACTGCTGTACGATAACTACGATACATATAAAATTAAAATGAGGCGAAAACAAAAAAAAACTTGTATTAATTCTTAAGAGCAAGCAAATCTTGGTGTTTGTCAACTCGCCAAACTCTTGTATCTATTTTTTACACTCTTCTAATTTTTTTATATTACTGCGAATTGTAATTATATTATCAGAAATTGATTAAATTTCATGAATGAATGATGAAAGAAATTTTGACTCCGAAAATACAGACATTTTACAAATAAAGTCGAAATACAATAAACCATTAAAACTTTATAGGATAGAATTTTCCATTAAACTTTGGCGGAAAGCGTGACGTCAGGTATGACACGCAAAACAAAAACCAATCAACAACGTCGAACTGCATCCCCGTTTGAGCTCATGTAAAGGTAGTAAATATGCTCTCCGGACGCGTATCTCCGAAATGTTGGCGCATACAGGTCAACCTGGCGAATTTTTGTAGCTCGCGCCAAAACCCTCTCTGTCGCAAAGCAACCCTTCTTTCCACTTCATTCATGATTCGTTAAGGATTCGAGCAATCTTTTTTTTTTTTTTTATTTTTTTCCCCAAGAGAATAAACTATTAAAAATGTGTCAGTGGAGTTTTAGTATCCTAATTCTTAAATAATATATTTAATGCAAAAATTTATTAGAAATCCTCCACCCTTTAAATTTAATTTAGCAAGATTAATGAAGAAATAAAATTGTAATATTCTAATTTTAAAGCTTTTAAAATTGTTCTTGAAATACATTTATATATTTATTTATTTATTTTACTTTCTCTTACCAACATATATGGTAGAGAAAGTATTGTTTTGGGGTCAAATTTTCGAAATTGAATTTTTGTTATATATACACGTTTTGAGGCTCCCTGAATCATAATTGTTAAAAATGTGTCAATGGAGTCTTTGTATCGTTATTTTTAGATAATATAATTTAATGCCAAAATTTATTAGAAAACCCTTTAAATTTATTTTATCAAGATTAATGAAGAAGTATATTTGTAATATTATGATTTTAAAGCTTTTAAAATTATCCTTGAAATACATTTATTTTATTTTATTTTATTCTGTTTTATTATTATTTTTATTATTATTATTATTTACTTTCTCTTCGTCAAATAAAATTGTTTCTAAACCTATTTTAGATTATTTGAAAAGTACATTAAACTTTACATTCTTACGCTATTGATCTTAAGCTTTAATGTGCAATCTGTCATTATAATATTGAAATGCAGGGTGAAAAAGAAAGTCGTGTGAGTGACACACCAGATTATCATTATTACGCATCATTATTTAGTTTATTTTACCCATATATTGTAAGAAAAGTTTTATTTTTGATTCAGATTTTCGAAATTGAGTTTTTGCTACATTTATATGTTTTGAGGTTTCCTGAATCCAAAAATTATGTTTTTAGTGGTTGGTTTATGTGACTTGTCTGTGTGTATTACAGATATTGAGTTTGTAAAATGGATGCATCAGTTTTTAAATATCACTTATGTCATTGATAAGGACAATATTGCTTTGGAACAATGTAAGTTGTAAACTTCACATGTTATTCAAAATTTACGTTTTCTTTTTAACATGGCAAAATAGAGCAAAATTTCGTTTAAACGTCCATTATGCCAATATTTTGTCGTAAACATGTCAGACTAATATTTTAAAATATATTTTTTAATACACTTCATTAAATATGAACATTTTAATTTGAAACTTTAGTAATTAAATATTGTGTTTCCTTCATTTGACAAATTAGGCCAATACTTCCCACGAACTTGCAATATGGGGATCAGTTGTGTTGGAAATTAATGTACGAAAACAATCCTAATAAAATTAGTCATTTAATTACGATAAATCAAATTTATCGAATCGGATAAAGGGTAGCCTATGAGGTGCGGCATTTCAGTCTGCGACTGTGTTGAGTGTTCTATCATACTCATTCCTTTTAATATGAATATATTTCGCTCTCAATAGAGATTAGTAACAATAAATATAGGATGAAAATGGTTATGCGCATCATTATTACTTTGATTTGTATAACATATTAAGTTAGATTGTTTATGATTACTGAAAAACAAATAGAATAGCATTAATAAAATGTTTAACGTTTTATTTTATAACTTTGTATGTTGGGGTTGGGGGGGTGGGTAAAGAATGAGAAATGGACATGTCCGAGGAGGAAATTATACTTAGAAAATTTTATGAATTTCAACCATAAAATTTAACACGAAATATCTATTTTATTATGATTAAGATGCTCTTTAAAAATACATAATAGATAAATATAAGGTGATAATTTATGAAAATTCAAGCACTGCATCGTAAGAGAGATATTTTATAAAGTCATACATTTTAAAAATTTAAATACAAAATGACAATAAAAATAGTTGAAATGTAAAATGGCGTACTACTGATTTGGACTTATGAACATTTTTCATGCATTTTACTAAGAATTTGTAATTTGTTTGAACAATTTTTACAAACTTTTTGGCCTTATACGTGAAATCGGATCTCAATGCTAATATATTACCATTATTATTATCTACTTCTCTATTCAGATAACTATTTCTTAATTTCAAGATATGTTTCGTTTTGCGATTTAAATCCTACATTAATAATCAGAAGAAAAAAAATTAATAACAAAAAAAGAAAGAAAGAAAAACGCCGGATGTTTATTTATACAGGTTAAGCGACGTGAAGTTTCTCTTTGCACTTCCAGATTTGGCGAAAATCGCATTCTCTGGCGAAAAATTGTGAATTTGTTCTGCGTGCGCCAACAGTTCGGAGATACGCTCTCCGGACGACCTCTAGGGGTGTGTCCACGGAGTAATATTAATAGGAGTTGAAGGTCCAATGGGAGAAAGCTACGAAACTGTGATCTAAATTTTTGGTAAATATTGAGGGCGCCACTTGTCATTCCTCCCTACTTCGGCTTGGATATACTGTTGTTTTCAGTAGAATTTTGCTGAAGTATATTTAAAATTTTTTATTTTAAGCAATTTAATTTGTTTGTAAGTTCTTAAAACTGCATAATTCAGATGTTTCAAATAAATGCTTCGTTCCTAGTTGTAAAACAGGCTATGATAGTGATAAGAAAAACAAAAAAAAAAAGCCCTAGGAGAAAAATAAAGTCCGAGTTCGTGTTTTCTGCACCTAAAGTAAGTTTATTTTTTTTTCTTTACAAAATTTCATCCATTCTCCTTCCTCCCAATTGTCTGTTTTAGCTAGCTTCGGTTCATAAGAATCGTCATTTTTTAAAAGCTTTCTTTCAAAGTAAAATTAGTATAAAATGGCTCTTAAAAAAAACATGTTGGTTAGAATACTCTATTTAATGAAATTTGCTTTCAATCGATATTTTTTCAGCTTGATATTATTTTTAAAAAAATAATTAAAACGAGACATTTCCCCATTGAATAACATTGCGGAAGCTGGAGAGAAGGAAGGATTGCACGCTGGCGCCATCTGTAAACATTAGAAAACAACATCACAAAATTTCAGCGTTACCTTCTTCTCCTGTCTTTTTACTCCGTGGGTGTGTCCCAGACCGTCGCTAATTGCCTATCTGCGCAGCACTAGTGCGACGTAAAACCCAAGCATCCAACCATCCATCGAATGCCGCACATCTCAATGCGTGCAAAAATGCAAAAAATAAAAAATGAAATTAAAATAAATAAATAAATAAATAAAAAATAAAATATGGATGAAAATGTTTATGAATATTAAAATTCCTTGTACCTATAATGTATTGGAAAACCAATAACTTGATGTTGGATAGATCCAGTCTCACGCCAAAGAAAAACTAGTATGTTGTGGCCACCACAAGACTTTCTTCTATATTTTCCTATACAAATTCACGCAGTAACAATATTAAAAAAAAAATAAAAAATAAAAAAAAAATACGATTTTTTTCAGATTTTTTTTTTCTTAAAAGTAAAAAAAATCGATAACTTTGTTTTAAATTATCACATATTTATAGTTCAACCATTCGTTTTAAAAGTATTGACGAGACCTTTCGAAAGATACCGATCTTGAAAATTTACACACCCCACTTGGAGGGGGTACTTCCCCCTAGGGGGGGAAGCGATGCCCCAATTTTTTTTTTCCTAATTAACTACTACTATTATCAATAATTCATATTAATTTCACAATCACAGGTTAAGAATAACTCTCATTATGTACATTTATACGAAATTTTTTCCTATACTGCCATGTTAAAAATTTAGAAAAAATACGATCGCAGCGCCACCTGTTGAACGATTGATCCCCAAATCTAATCAGCCTCAGTTTATGTCAGGGGTCAACTAAATACCAAGTCTGGTTAAATTTCGTTCAAAAAAAAAAAAAAAAACGATTCTTTTTCTAAGTTTTTTTTTTTTTTTGTTAAAAGTAAAAAAAATCGATAACTTTGTTTTAAATTATCACAGATTTATAGTTCAAGCATTCGTTTTAAAGGTATTGACGAGACCTTTCGAAAGATACCCATCTTGAAAATTTACTCCCCTCGAGGGGGGACTTCCCCCCCAGGGGGTTTGACGAGGCTCCTACGCATGCAAAATTTTTTTCCCAGTTGACTATCTCTATTATAAATAATTCTTGTAAATTTCATAATGATTACTAAAAAATAATTCTCTTTATGCACATTTATACAAAATTTTGTCCTATATCACCATGTTAAAAATTTAGAAAAAGCGGGATGGCAACGCAACCTGTAAGACAATTTTTACCAAAAGTTGATAGGCACTAATTTATGTCAAGGTGAAACTACATACCAATTTGTATGAAATTCTGTGCAGTAGTTCTTGAGATACAGTTGCCACAAAATTTTGTCTCACACACACACAGAGACAGACAGACAGACAGACATTTTCTAAAAATGGTCAAATCGTGTTCTACAGCTCTCAAAACGTGTAAATCCATCAAAAACCCGAGGTCGAAAATTTTTACGAATCCAATACTTTCTCTATATTACATATAGACGAAAGTAAAAACTAGTATGTTGTGGCCACCACAAGACTTTCTTCTATATTTTCCTATACAAATTCACGCAGTAACAAAAAAAAAAAAAAAAAAAAAAAAAAAAAAAAAAATCAGTTTTTTTTTCGTTAAAAGTAAAAAAATTCGATAACTTTGTTTTAAATTATCAAATATTTATAGTTCAACCATTCGTTTTAAAGGTATTGACGAGACCTTTCGAAAGATACCCATCTTGAAAATTTACCCTCCCCGGGGGGGTACTTCCCCCTAGGGGGGGGGGGAAGCGATGCCCCAATTTTTTTCCTAATTAACTACTACTATTATCAATAATTCATATTAATTTCACAATCACAGGTTAAGAATAACTCTCATTATGTACATTTATACGAAATATTGTCCTATACTGCCATGTTAAAAATTTAGAAAAAATACGATCACAGCGCCACCTGTTGAGCGATTGATCCCCAAATCTAATCAGCCCCAGTTTATGTCAGGGGCCAACTAAATACCAAGTCCAGTTAAATTTCGTTAAAAAAAAAAAAAAAAAAAAAAAAAAAAAAAAAAGCGATTTTTTTTCTAAGTTTTTTTTTTTTTTTGTTAAAAGTAAAAAAAATCGATAACTTTGTTTTAAATTATCACAGATTTATAGTTCAACCATTCGTTTTAAAGGTATTGATGAGACCTTTCGAAAGATACCCATCTTGAAAATTTACTCTCCTCGAGGGGGGACTTCCCCCCCAGGGGGGTGGCGAGGCTCCTACGCATACAAAAATTTTTTCCCAGTTGACTATCTCTATTATAAATAATTCTTGTAAATTTCATAATGATTATTAAAAAATAATTCTCTTTATGCACATTTATACAAAATTTTGTCCTATATCACCATGTTAAAAATTTAGAAAAAGCGAGATGGCAACGCAACCTGTAAGACAATTTTTACCAAAAGTTGATAGGCACTAATTTATGTCAAGGTGCAACTACATACCAATTTGTATGAAATTCTGTGCAGTAGTTTCTGAGATACAGTTGCCACAAAATTTTGTCACACACACACACACACACACACACACAGACAGACAGACAGACATTTTCTAAAAATAGTCAAATCGTGTTCTACAGCTCTCAAAACGTGTAAATCCATCAAAAACCCGAGATCGAAAATTTTTACGAATCCAATACTTTCTCTATATTACATATAGAAGAAAGTAAAAACGGTAGACAGTGTAAACAAATTTGCTAGAAAGCAGAAAAAACTAGATCGTTGTCCAATCGGGTTCCAGAGAAATACCTACTATCGCAGTCACTATAGTAGTAACCTATAAAAAAGTAATCATCAATGGAGAAAGTGTAAATGATTATAATTTTGGATATGATAAAAAAAAAAAAAAATAATAAATAAAATCTTATGTTTGTGAAAAATAATTTTTTTAATCTCTAAGAAATATTGAACTTTTTTTTTAAAAGTTGTACATTATTTAAAACCTTGCATCATTTCTGTTTCAAAGAGAATTTTATCTGTATCTACTATCTTTCCGATAACAGCATAACCCTTTCATAACAAAACTTTTTTGCGTTATCTCATAGCAACAGTTATCAAAGTTGCAAACTAATCACGCCACTTTACTGAATTTGTTTCCCATTCATCGATTTGAAGGTCGATAGTATCTATAATCATATAGCCTTTGAAGGTTATGCATATAATTACTGGAAATGAACGTTGTTTTCCTTCGATTACCGTAGAGTCAATCATTACCGGAGTAAACATATCATTATATGAAATTCACCAGCGAATTTTTATTATTTTTGTAATACCCTCTGCTTTATCCAAGGAAACTTAAACTAATAATTTATATATATACTAGCAGGCTTTGCCCGCTTCGCTGGTCAATATATTTAAAGGAAACTCTTTTCTATATAGCTTTATGAAAAAAAAAGAAAAAAAATGCTGAAATCGCTCAAAAGTTCGCTTTGGGTTCCCGTTGCCTTCGGCATCGACTTGTTCGTCCTCGCAGTCTCCGGTGCCTGTCCCTATTGCCAGCGATAATGGCTTACTCGTGGGCTTCCGTTTGGGTGCTTATCAAATATGACAGTTTCGATAAGGACAGTATCGAAAAATTTGAAGTAGCCCTTTTACATTTGAATCCCAGTTACACATGAACAGTATACGTGATATACATAATATTTGCTTTCACGTTATTTCCTATGTTTATTTGATTTAATCGATCAACCATAAAATGACAGCAATTTTAAGCCAAACATAATATTACATTAAGCTATGATCGGCTAAATCTATCGCATGAGACAATTATTATTATTACTAGCAGGCTACGCCCGCTTCGCTGATCACTATATTTAAATGAATTTTCGAAAGAATTGAATTAATATGTATTTTTTCACATCACGTTATAGAAAAAACTTAAAAAAAAAAAAAAAAAAAAAAGAAGAAGAAGAAAAGAAACTGAAATTGCTCCAAACCTTGCTTCGGGTACCCGCTGTCTACGGCAGCTCTTTTCCCGCCCGCACTGCATCAGGTCTAGGTTTCCCATGCCTGCAGAAAGATCTTTCCCGGGCACTTCAATCTGGATATTTATCGACGACAGGGGGGGAATCTGCTACTACTTAAGAACTACGATTTTAAAGATAACTGTATCTCAGCATCTATTAAATATTTTAGTTTTGAACCATGTATTTTATAGCCCATGCTATTTAAACTATATTACGATTTGATTCCGACCAATGTAATAAAATGAAATAAAACAAAAAGTCGATTAAAAAATAAATAAATAAATATATATATAAACAAATAAATTTTAATCATTTTAATCAAAAAATGAAAAATAAGAAGTTGTTCTACTATAAAAAATTAAACATAAGTGTTATAAATACGTTTTTAAATTTAAAACTAATTATACTTAATTTTTTCTACTGCATTACGATTTTAATTTCAATAAATATAACAAACTAGCAGGCAACGCCCACTTCGCTGGTCCCTATTTTTAAATGAATCACTATAATTACTGAATTCTCAAAATTGCATTAATTTTTATCACGTGAAAAAAAAAAAAAAAAAAAAAAAAAAAAGAGAAACAAAATCTGATTAGGAAGAATGTCGCACCGGGTTCTCCCTGCCTTCGGAAAAAATTCCCAAAATGCTCTAACTCTTATTTCTATTATTTTCCCCCTTCGCCCCCCCTCCCGTCTATCCTAATAATTTTACAAATTCGAAAATATCCGCAATCGATTTGTAAGTATCAAAAACCTCTATGCACCAGTTTTCAACGATATATCTCTATTTTTATTTTTTTGCCCCTCTGCTCTCCCCCATCCCGCCCCTCCCAATAATTTTAAAAATTCGAAAATATCCGCAATCGATTTGTAGGTATCGGAAACCTCTATGTACAAATTTTGAATGATCTAACTCTATTTTATTTTTTTTTGCCCCTCCGCCTGCCCCTTCCCGGCCCTCCTAATAACTTTACACTTTCGAAAATATCCCCATTCGACTTGCAGGCCTCTAAAATCTATCTGTACCAATTTTGAACCGCCTAACTGCATTTCTTTTTTTTTTGCCCACAGCCCCCCCCTTACCCTCAACCCACCCCCTTCCCACCCCTCCTAATAATTTTACAAATTCGAAAATAACCGCAATCGATTACCAATTTTGAACGATCTAACTCTAGTTTTATTTTTTTGCCCACCCTCTCCCCTCCCCCCTTCTCGCCCCTCCTAATAATTTTACACTTTCGAAAATATATCCATTCGACTTGCAGGCCTCTAAAACCTGTCTGTACCAATTTTGAACGGCCTAACTGTATTTCTATTTGCTTTTGCGCATAGCTCACCTTACCGCCCCATCCCCCCTTCCCTCCTCTCCCCTCCTAATAATTTTACAAATTCGAAAATATCCGCAATTGATTTGTAAGTATCGAAAACCTCTATGTACCAATTTTAAACGATCTAACTGTATTTTTATTTTTTGCCCCCCCTCTCCCCCCCGCTTCCTGCCCCTCCTAATAACTTTACGCAATCGAAAATATCCTCATTCGACTTGCAAGCCTCTAAAATTTGTCTGTACCAATTTTGAACGCCCTAATTGTATTTCTATTTGTTTTTGCCCCATAGCTCCCCACCCCCTGCTGCCCCACTTGGGGGTTGAATTTCTAAAATTCCAGAAATTGGTTTTTAGATATTTACATTAGCCATATTTTAGACCAAAAATTTCACGTATATCTATTTTTTTGATTGAGATATATAGGATTAGGCGAAATCACGTTTTACGCATGTGAAATCACGTTCCCCCCCCCCGCCCCCCTTGGGGACTGAATTTTGAAAATTCCAGAAATTGGTTTTTAGACGTTTGTATAAGCTATATTTTAAAGCAAAAATTTTACGGATATCTGTTTTTGTGATTGAGATATGAAGGATTTTGTGAAATCACGTTTTGCCCCCCTCCCCTTGTAAAATCGCTTTTTTGCCTCAGAATTATTTTTAAATCGCCTCCGAATTTTGTAAAATCGCTTCTTAGTGGATGCCTACGTCATAGAACGAACATTGCCACAAAATTTCATGCTTTTAGGTCCAGGGGTTTGGTCTGGGCGATGATGAATCACCCCCTCACTCACTCACTCACTCAGTCAGTCAGTCAGTCAGGAAGAACGATTTTATATTGTTACAAAATTGTAAATAATTGTGTTTATATTTGTATAAATTCTTTCAAAGAGGATTATTAAGTTGAAAAAGTGCTAATTTTGTGCATTTCTAGTCGTTTTAGCATTGAAATAGCCTTAATTTCCCTTAAAAACGCATTAAAAAGCCCCAATAAGGCAGGTAATGGATTTGGCGCCAAATTTGGCGATTTTTTTGGCGACCTTGGCGAGAAAATCGTTATATGGGATGTACCAAATATGGTAGCTGTAAGTTGATTGGTTGACCACTTTCTAGAGTTTTCTCGAAAAATCTGGGTTCCATGTAACAGTATATAAGGAGCGCTCTCTCGCCAAGGCAGTCAGTTCAGTTCAGTTTTCAGCCAGCTTCGCTAGTGCTTGCATTGCTCTTGAGCCTCTTTGGAAGAGACTTGTTTTATGTGTTATTGCTATACAGTTTGTACTGTGGATTTGCTATTGACAGCTGCTGTTTAAGCTGTGTTTACTGTTTGAATTGAAGCTGATACTTGGTTTATAGACCTGTATTTTTCTGGAACTTTCTGTGAATAAATTACTGAATTTTTGTAAGTTTGGCCTTTCATTCTCGGACAACTCACGAACCCCCAAGTACGCAACATTTCTGGTGTCAGGAGTGGGGTTTGTCTGTGAATGGTGATAACTAGAGCTATGGAACAAGAGATGAAAAAACTTCTAGAAAGCTTAGCTACCCAGATGAATGAAATGAAAGCCGGACAGGAAAAGATGGAAACCGGATTGATAGAGAAAATGGAAACAGGACTGGAGAAGATGGAAATCGGATTGATAGAGAAAATAGAAACAGGACAAAAGGAAATGAAAGCAGTTCAGGAAAAGATGGAAGCCAGTTTGACCGAAGAAATTAAATCTAATCAAGATGAGATGAAGAGAGAGCTTTCAACGGTGAAAGAATCAATCGAGGGTAAATTAACGGTGATGGAAAATAGAATGGATGGAATAGAAGAGAAAGTTACAAAGATAGAAGAAAATTTTGAAGAGAAAGTTATAAAGATAGAAGAAAATTTTGGAGAGAAAGTTATAAAGATAGAAGAAAATTTTGAGGAGAAAGTTTTGAAAATTGAAGAAATTTTTGAAGAGAAAGCTATGAAGATAGAAGAAAATGTTATGAAAGTTGAAGAGAGTGTTACGAGGATAGAACGGAGTGTCGAGGAGAAAGTTAAAGAAAATTTTGATCAGGAACTGAAAGGAAGGTTTTCAGAGATAGAAGGTAAACTGAAGAGAATAGAAGAAGATCTGGAGAGAAAAGTGGAAGAAAAGTTAGAATCCATGCCCCAGGAAACTGAAAAGAAAGAGAGAAGAATCCAGAATCAGGAACTTATTAAGCTATCTACCTACGATGGCACTTCCTCCTGGCATGTATATAAGACGCAGTTTTCCATCGTAGCTGAAGCTAACGGCTGGAACTCTACCGCCAAGTCAGTCCACTTAGCAGCAGCATTACGGGGAGATGCAGCTGAGATACTGAGAAATGTTTCTAAAGAAGAAAGGAACGACTTCGAGGCCTTGACTAGAGCACTGGAGCTACGGTTCGGAGAGAAGTGTTCCAAGGACTATAGTCGCCTCCAGCTAAAGTCCCGTTACAAGAAAACGGGCGAAAGTTTGCAAGAGCTGGCAGCGGACATTCAGAGACTGTCACACCTAGCATTCTCAGACTGTCATGCTGACACTCGAAACGACTTAGCTCTTCAGTACTTTATCGATGCTGTTCGTGATCCAGAAATTCAAAAAGCGCTGAGACTCTCCAACATCAGAGACGTAGAATCAGCTTTAGGCTATGCAATTAGGATAGAGGCAGCCCAACAAGCCTCCCGTAAAGACCGCCATACCATAAGAGCAGTCTCATTAAACGATACGCCTGCTGGTGAAAATGAAATGAAGAGAAGTATCGAAGAGATCTTAAAGAGATTGCGCAGCCTGGAGAATAATAAGGAAATAAAGGACCGGAAGATAAAGTGCTGGGGCTGTGGAGGGGATGGTCACGTGAAGAGGAACTGCCATGTACGACCAACTATAGGAAATCACCGTCTTCACCATCACTACAGGAAAACTAAGAGGAGGCCATCTCGCGGGGCGGAGGTCGCCTGAAATTAAAGAGCCCCAATTTACAGTATTTCACGTTTCATCGATGAGTGGCGGCGATAATGGACTTCACGTCTACGGCCAAATTAACAACACCACCTGCCGGATAATTCTGGACACAGGAGCCAACGTGACCATCATTAGAACGGATTTGGCTCAAGAACTAAAAGAGAAGATCATCTGGACTCCACCCTGCGTTAAACTCCAGACTGTGACCGGAGACGAAATCAAAATATATGGAAAAATGAACTTGATCATCACTTTTGGGAATGCCAGTTACCATCATATGGCATATGTGGCAGATATAAGAGATCCTGTAATCATTGGAATTGATTTCCTGAGAAAATTTAACTTTAAATTGGACTTCAAGAATAATGAACTGCATTCGAGTTCGGAAGACATAGCTGTGTTCAACACTGAAAATCAAGACATTCAGCCAATATGCCAGATAACAGTCAAGTCGGAAATTTCCATCCCTCCACATACAGAGACAATAGTTTCAGGAACACCTCCTACCAAGCAATACTTCCGCTATGGACTGATTGAATACCCGAATACAGACAATAGCCCAAGAGGAGTTCTGGTAGCTTCATCTCTAGTTGATCTCTCAAAGAGTACTATTCCTGTGAGAGTCGCAAACATCAGCGATAAGGTCCGGACAGTGAAGAAGGATGAGGTGTTATCAACCTGCACTCCTGTTACATGCATCAACCGTCCCACGCAATCAACCGCATCCAAGTCTTCTGAACAATTAATGACGGAATTACTCAAGAATGCAGAGTTAGGAAAGGAACAGAGATGTGCTGCGAAGAAGCTACTCCAAGAATTTAAAGACCTTTTTTCTCGAACACCTGAAGACGTCGGGAGAACGAACATCACCCAGCACAGAATTGATACAGGAAATCATCCTCCAATCAAACAACATCCAAGAAGACTTCCATTTGCTAAACAGGAAGAGGTCACTGAACTTCTAAGTGAAATGCAGCACAATGATGTCATCGAGCCATCAACGAGTCCTTGGGCCTCTCCCATAGTACTGGTGCGGAAAAAGGATGGTTCAACAAGATTTTGCGTGGATTATCGTCGTTTGAATGACATCACGAAGAAAGACAGTTACCCTCTTCCCAGAATTGACGACACATTAGACACACTTGCTGGCAATAAATGGTTCTCGACTTTGGATCTGAAAAGCGGTTACTGGCAAGTAGAATTACATCCTGATGATCGTGAAAAGACTGCATTCACCACGGGACAAGGACTGTGGCAATTTAAAGTTATGCCGTTCGGATTATGTAATGCACCTGCCACCTTCGAACGCCTGATGGAGACAGTGCTAAAAGGACTTTCCTATGAAGCCTGTCTGGTGTATTTGGATGATATTATCATTGTGGGGCGCACCTTTGAAGACCATCTACGAAACATCCGAAAGGTGTTGGAGAAACTCAGAATGGCTAACCTCAAATTGAATCCAGGCAAGTGTAACTTGTTCCGTCGTGAAGTGAGCTACCTCGGCCATATCATCTCTGCCGAAGGTGTGAGAACTGATCCTGAGAAGATCTCTGCAGTCGAGAACTGGAGTCGCCCTGAAAAAGTACACCAACTACGAAGTTTCCTGGGGTTATGCACTTACTACAGGAAGTTTGTCAAGGGTTTCTCAAATATTGCCAGACCACTCCACAAGCTGACGGAAGCCAAACAGAAGTTCCTGTGGACAGATGAATGTGAAAATGCGTTCAAGCGACTTAAAGAGGCCTTAACATCATCGCCTATCTTGACGTATCCACAGCCCGACAGACAGTTCATACTTGATACAGATGCCAGCCATGAGAGTGTCGGTGCTGTTCTGTCGCAGGAAATTGATGGTCAAGAGCACGTCATTGCCTATTGGAGTAAATGCCTGTCTAAACCAGAGCGAAATTACTGTACCACCAGGAAAGAGCTACTCGCCATCGTAAAAGCCATAGAACATTTCCATCATTACCTCTATGGCAGAAGATTCCTGCTCCGGACTGACCATGCATCTTTAACGTGATTGCTCCAGTTCAAGAACCCGGAAGGACAGATTGCCAGGTGGATACAACGCCCCCAGGAATATGACTTTGAGATACGTCATCGTAAAGGGACTCTACATGGTAATGCAGATCTCTGTCACGGAGCCTTGTCACGGAAGCCCTGCTCGGAAAGCTGCAAGTACTGCTCTAGAGCCGAACAGAAATACCTGCCGATAAATCCGGTTGCCTGCCAAGTTACTGTCTCAACACCATCAGAACAAGATCCCGATCCCTGGAGTGACGAAGAACTTAGACAAGTCCAGTTGGAAGATCCTGACATAAAGCCAATATTACAGCTGAAGGAGACGACCAGCAACAGACCTACCTGGCAGGACATTTCCAGATTCAGTCCCATTACGAAAAGTTATTGGGCACTTTGGGACTCTCTTCATATCAGAAACGGCGTATTATACAGAAAGTGGGAATCTGATGATGGGAAAAGCTTCCGATGGCAGATAGTATAGCCAAGATCAAGAATTCCAGATGTTTTAGAACAACTGCATAGTAGCTCTATCTACCGGAGGACATTTTGGGGGTAATGAAGACTCTGCATAAAGTTCGGGAACGCTTCTACTGGTGCAAGGCAAAGGAGGATGTGGAGAAATGGTGTAAATCCTGTGATGCTTGTGCGGCACGTAAAGGCCCGCAGAAACGAAATCAAGGAAGATTGCAACGGTATAACGTGGGAGCACCATTTGAACGGATTGCAATCGACATCTTGGGTCCTTTGCCACGGACCTCCAGTGGAAATAAATACATCCTCGTCGTGATGGACTATTTCACCAAGTGGCCTGAGGCATATCCCATTCCCAATCAAGAGGCATGCACAGTCGCAGAGGTCCTAGTGCAGCAATGGGTGTCAAGGTACGGCACGCCCCTACAACTTCATACCGACCAAGGTAGGAACTTTACCTCTGATGTTTTCAAAGGACTGTGTCAACTACTCGGCATAGACAAAACCCGGACAACACCCTTACATCCCCAGTCGGACGGCATGGTCGAGAGGTTCAATCGTACCATCCTGAATAACCTCTCCCTTCTAGTATCAAGGAAACAGCAAGATTGGGACTTGAAGTTGCCATTGTTCCTGCTGGCTTATCGAAGTGCTGTCCATGAAACCACCGGCTATACTCCAGCCCAGATGCTGTTTGGACGTGAACTTCGTCTCCCTTGTGATCTCCTGTTTGGTTGTCCACCCGATGCGCCTTCATCGCCCGAGGAGTACATCCAAGGTCTCCAGGCACGATTTGAGGACGTGCACAATTTTGCTCGGGAGCGGATTCATATTGCAACGGAGAAAATGAAGACAAGGTACGATCTAAAGGCTACACAACATGAGTTCCAGGAAAGAGAGAAGGTCTGGTTGTGGAATCCTGTTCGACGCAAAGGACTCTCTCCCAAGTTACAGTGCCACTGGGACGGACCATACACAGTCTTAAAAAGGCTGAATGATGTAGTGGAGCGGATCACTAAAACACCTTCATCAAAACCGAAGGTGGTGCACTATAATAGGCTAGCCAAGTACCACAAGTAACGGTAATATTAAAATTAAAAATGTAAATACTGTTAAAATTTGCGCATGCGTAATGTAAATATTTGTATATAGATACTTGTGCATATTTGTGAATTTTGTAAATATTTCTCACTTGATTTTTGTTTCTATTTTGTCGTTATATGCAACTTAGTTTTGTACTTGAGATTGTGTAAATTTGGTTTGTTTCGCCTCTTAAACAAGGGTTGCACTACCCGGGACGTGCAGTCCTTGGGAGGGGGGGCAGTGTTACAAAATTGTAAATAATTGTGTTTATATTTGTATAAATTCTTTCAAAGAGGCTTATTAAGTTGATAAAGTGCTAATTTTGTGCATTTCTAGTCGTTTTAGCGTTGGGATAGCCTTAATTTCCCTTAAAAACGCATTAAAAAGCCCCAATAAGGCAGGTAATGGATTTGGCGCCAAATTTGGCGACTTTTTCCCACCTTGGCGATTTTTTTGGCGACCTTGGTGAGAAAATCCTTATATGGGATGTACCAAATATGGAAGCTGTAAGTTGATTGGTTGACCACTTTCTAGAGTTTTCTCGAAAAATCTGGGTTCCATGTAACAGTATATAAGGAGCGCTCTCTCGCCAAGGCAGTCAGTTCAGTTCAGTTTTCAGCCAGCTTCGCTAGTGCTTGCATTGCTCTTGAGCCTCTTTGGAAGAGACTCGCTTTATGTGTTATTGCTATACAGTTTGTACTGTGGATTTGCTATTGACAGCTGCTGTTTAAGCTGTGTTTACTGTTTGAATTGAAGCTGATACTTGGTTTATAGACCTGTATTTTTCTGGAACTTTCTGTGAATAAATTACTGAATTTTTGTAAGTTTGGCCTTTCATTCTCGGACAACTCACGAACCCCGAAGTACGCAACAATATATATAGATTAAAACAAAAAATCGCCTTCAAATGAATGTATTAAATAAAAATATGTTGCGTAATAAATAACCTTTGCTAAGATACGCAGACGATGGAAGCCAAAGAATAAATCTATGAAAAACGAAACAAAGAAGCCAATATTTAAAATCAGAAAAACGTAATTTAAAAAATTCAAATTCGACATTCGAAAAAAATCTCGATGAGGTGCACACCTGCAGGGTCCCAGGTACCTATATGCCGAAATCTAAAAATTTAATATGTTTAATTTTTTCTACTGTATGTGTATAACTATTTGATTTCAATAAATATAATAATAATAATAAAGAAAAATTCCTCAAATAATGCATTCAAATAAATAAATAGTTTAATAGCCGTTGCTAAGATACGCAAACTTTTGAAACGAAAGAAATTTCTGAAAAATGAAACATTGAAGACAATATTTAAAATCGAAGAAACATTAATTAAAAAAATTCAAATTCGAAATTCGAAAAAATCTCGATGAGGTGCACACCTGCAGGGTCCCAGGCACCTATATGCCAAATTTGGAAGCTCTGCGATCAGTAGTGTGAGCGCCAGAGCGCAGACAGACACACAGACACACACACAAACACTTCTCTTTATTTATATAGATTATATATATATATGTATTTCGTGGTTATATATACTTCATGCTTAGTTAATAGTCTTTGGTATATAGAAAAATAAATAAATTAATTAATATGTAAACCTAATCATGGTACAGCCTCAATATAGCTCCCCTTGGCGATTTTAGAATTTTTGTCGCCATTTTAGACCAAAATATAATTTATGAAATTATTGTTCCTTTTCTTTCTATCTTTTCTTTGCTTTTCTTCAATATTTTACAATCTATATAATATTTCTCTAACGTGGACCAGTTTCAATTTTTTTTGTCGAAACGATACGATACGCGAGGATAAAAAATAATATTTATACATGGACAATATTTAAGCACGCGGATTTAGCTCAAAGGACAAAGAAAAAATGACGACATTTGTCTGATGAGATTATTTTAGAAAAAAAAAATGTATTTTTAACAGTTTCTTCAGAATCTTTGTAAGCGTCATTTTAAACCTAGCAATATTTTAAAGATATACAGAAAACTTTTGTGTCATAAATTGACTATAAAACACAATCTTAAAAAATATAATCAAAATAAGAATTATTTTATTTTACTTTATTTATTTATTTAATATATATTTATATCAAAATTAATAAAAAGTCATCGCCAACATGACGACAAAAATTTAAAAGGCGTCGTGGGAGTCCTATATTAAAACTGTACTGCCTGTGAACGTATGAAAATTGGGTCGTGAACCATGAATTTTATTTGGACACCTTTCTATGAATGATTTTGGTTTCACATTGTACAATATTAATTTGGTTTTATTAATAGTTTGGCTTCTGGTAAATTAAAATTTTAATTAAGTGGTGAAATTGGTAGAACATTTATAAGTTTCAAATTTTAAAGGTAAATAAGAAAAGAAATAAAATGCTAATATTTCGCACGGGTTTACTGGTTTAGTTATATTTTTGATGCACTTTAAATGGGCTTTAAGTAACTTGGCTTTAAGTAGCTGTCCTTGGCGAAAAATGTCCGATCTACTTCAGCCTCAAAATTTAAAAAAATGTCCAGAATTATCAATAAGTAAACAACTTCAATATAACACTGAATCAGCTTTTATGCAATCCGTGATTCATCCGTGCTAAAATAAAAAATCCAAAGTTGAGGTATATAAAAAAGTGCTATGAAATAAAATTCAGAAGAAACATGCTAGATTTGCATCATTACAATTTCATTTTAAAGTTCTAAATATGTAATTTTCATTCATTTAACATTAAGAAATTTTTTTATTTTTCGCGTGAAAACATACTTCATTTTATGTTGAAAGTAAATAGATAAATAAATAAATAATAACTCGTAAACTTTTTTGGCAAAAATTAAAAATTTAAATGGCTTATATTAAGGCAATTACCACTGTCCTATTTTAACTAATTTTAAAAAATCTAATCATATTTCCGGTATAAATAGCAGCCTATGTCCTATTCCAAGCTATTATCTACCTCTGTACCAAATTTCATCCAGATCCGTTTAGCTGTTGTGGCGTGATTGAGTAACAAACATCCATCCAAACTTTCGCATTTATAATATTAGTATAGATTATATTTTATTATTATTTATTTTCATATGCATTTTTAGTATCATAGGTTTTATTTCTTTCAATTTGCAATATTGCGTCAACTCCAGTTTTCTAGACATTTTCAGATAATTTTCTTTTTTCTTCTGTGGCATCAAGTTACTCGTAACAAAAACAATTTATAACTGTGTCCCGTCAGGTTTTATAAATTTCACAAGAAAGAGGATAAAATATTTCTTACCTGACAGGTCTTGTTCTTTTTCGCCGGCTTATTCTAAGTAATCACAAAGTGGTCGAAATAAACACAGCTCAAGTTTCACGACACAAACGTTTAATTAGACGCACTATTTACATTTATAATACATAATTGTTTCATTAATATCTGCAGCTATCACAATATTTAATATTAGCTGTCGAGCGTCAGAACGCTCTTTCATATCCTTACGGATTCACATTCCTTCTTTTTTTACAACAGTAAAACAAAACTTTTCATCATCAGAAAAAACCATGTTGCCAATCAATAAAACATAAAAATAGGCAGACGATCTCCAGTGGAAGAACAGCCCGCCTCCTGACGGCAAGAATGGGTCATCCTCCCACCTTTGATTCTGGCAATCTTGTACAAAATCAAACTAAAAAAGAGAAAAAAGACATATTAATAAACATTACATCAAGCAAAATAAAAAGGAACAGAGAGAAAAAAAAAAGAAAAAAAAAAAGGTAAATAAAAGTTCTATCAGTCAATTATAAATTCAGTCTATCTGGAGCTCTAATGGATCTACCCCTCCTGGTAAATCGTTGTTTTTCGTCAGGTATCTCAACAGATTTCTTGACATTCTTTGAAACAGTTCTAGACAGTTCAGAGGGATCAGGGCATCTTTTCGGTGTAGAACGAGTAGGTATCAAAGTTCCATTTGCAGCATACTTTGCACGAAAATCACTAGATTCATCAGAAGAGATCTCTAACGGATAAAGTTTTTGAACTGGGCGTATCAAAAACCCATTTTCTGTCTTGATTTTTGCCACTCGAACTATTCCGTCTTTACCAGGATAAGTTACCACAACTCTGGCTAATGGCCAGTTGATTCTTTTTTGATTATCATGACCGACGAGAACTATGTCTCCTACAGCAATTTTTTTGTCAGTCTTAGCGATACCCTTTGAATTTTTTAATTGTCCTAGATATTCAATTCTGAATCTTTTCCGTAAATCTTTCTTCAATTTTAGCAAATATCGAAGTCTTCTTTTTAAATTCACATTTTCGAAGTTATCTAGGTCAGGAAGACCAGTTTCTTTAATTCCTTGCAAAAACATGCTCGGAGTCAATGGAATTAAATCATCGGGATCCTCAGAAATAGTAGTTAATGGTCTGGAATTCATCAAACATTCGATATCACATATAATTGTGTAAAGTTCTTCAAAATCTAGAGCTGCTCGTCCTAATACTCTTCTCAAAATTTGCTTTGTACAGCCTATTAAGCGTTCTCACCAGCCACCCCACCATGGTGAAGCTGGGGGGATAAACTTCCATATTATGTTCTGTACTAGGGCTTCCTTCCGTATTTTTGCAAGTATAGGATCAGTAAATAGCTTCGAAGCTCCTGAAAAATTTGTGCCTCGATCGCTGTATATTACAGAAGGTCGACCCCTTCTCGCAACAAATCTTCGCAGGGTTTGCAAAAATGCTTCAGAGGATAATGATGTTAATAATTCAAGATGTACCGCTCTGTAAACAGCGCAGGTGTACAGCACAATCCAACATTTTTTACCATTTTTCAAGTACAAAGGTCCGGCTAAATCAACCCCAGTAATTTCAAAGATAGCAGCATCTCTGATCCTGTCTTCCGGCAAGGCGGTGATTTCAGGCTGAACAGAATTTACGGTGAAGCGTTTGCATCTTATACAACGTAAGGTAACTTGCCGTATGGACTTTCTGCACCTGAGAATCCAATATTTTTCTCGGAGATGGTTCATTAATATTTGTACTCCTGCGTGGTTTAATTCGTTATGTTTCCATTCTATCAATTTCTGCACGATGTAATGATTTCCTGGTAAAATGATAGGCAAACGAAAGTCTGTATTATCTTTACTTCTAAGTATAAGAGACTTTACCCTTAGAAGGCCATCTTTGTCAACGGTGGGATGAAGTTTTCGTAAACGATCATCTATTCCTTTAGGAAAGTCTTCCCTTTGAACCATCTTTAACAGGATTAATTCAGCATGTTTAAGTTCTTTATTTGTAAGATCCCCAGAATTTCGTTTAGAATGATTTCGAAGATTCGAGATGAATCTGTATATCCATGCCGTAACTCTTAATAATTTCACGTAAGACGAGTATCTCTCATAAAACTTCTCAGTAGTTTCAGTACTTAGAGCAGAAATGATCGACCTTTTTTTTTCTGAATTGACAGTCTGTATTTCGGGTGAGATTTCTTGTCTCGGCCATTGACTCGTTGGTGTCTTCAAAAATTCCGGACCCTCCCACCAAAGGGATTTGAGTAAAGCATCAGCATTGCAACCTCTTGATGGAAGGTCATCTGGATTTAAGTTACCCGGGACGTATCTCCAGTCGTTGGGATGACTCAAAGATCTTATTTCTCTGGTACGATTCAGCACAAATACTCCCCATGGTTCTTGATTTTTTATCCAGAACAATGCGTTCATGGAGTCAGACCAATAGAAAGTTTGAACTTGGCTGTCACAGAAGTCTCCTTTTATAGAATTCATTAATCTAACACCTAAACAACATGCTAATAATTCTAGTCTCGGAATGGAGACTGATTTCAAGGGTGCTACTCGAGCACGAGCTTGAACCAATTGACATCTCACATGAAAATTATTTTCTTCTCTGATATATATACAAGTTGCATAAGCGTGGCTTGATGCATCACAAAACACATGGAATGACACATTTGTATTTAGAGCATGATTTTCTAATATCCTTCTAGGGATTCTAATGCCTTCCAAGCATTTTAATGCATTTTCCCATTTCAGAAATTTTTTCTCGATGTCATCTGGTAGCTTGACATTCCAGGGCAGTTTCCTACGCCAACATTCTTGCATTATGATCTTTGCAATTAAAGTGACAGGACAGAGAAACCCAATGGGGTCAAAAATCTTACTTGCTAAGGACAGGATAAATCGCTTACTTAGATTTGCATTTTCGCACTCATCAAACTTTAAACTACAGTATAGAGTATCTTCCAAAATATTCCAATTTAAGCCCAAAACTGAGACAGTCTCTGGAAAATCTTCTTCAGGAATTCCGTACACACTTGGTGGTAGACCATTACCTATCCATCCTCTAAGATCAAAACATCCCGCTGACATGATTTCTTTAGATTGTGCCATAAAATTAACTACTTCTTCTTCGGAACTGCAACTTGTAACACAGTTGTCGACATACATAGAGTTTTTAAGTTTAGAAGCAGTCTCTTGCAAATAATCTGGAACATTACTTAGGTGGAAATTTAGAGTAGCTCCTAAAAGAAATGGGCTGCAGTTTACCCCAAATACTACTCGACGATGTCTGTAAATCTTCACTTTATTAGGATCACCGCCCTCCCACCACAGAAATCTTAGAAAATCACAATCTTCTTCATTTATTCTTATTTGTAGAAATGCTTTGCGAATGTCTGATACTACCCCATACTTGTTCAAACGAAATTTATTCAAAATGTTAGGAATCAACTCCATGGAGTTTGGACCTTTAGCTAGGCAATCGTTCAAAGAGTAACTGTTCTTTTCTTTTGCAGAAGCATCGAAAACAGGACGAATTGTTGTCGTTGAATGCTCTTTTATAACTGCTCTATGAGGCAGATGATGGCAATCTATCTTCTCGAATTCATCAGTATTTACTTCTTCAATTATTTCTTCACCAAGCCACTGACAAAAAACTTCTTCATAATCTTCAATAAGACCCTTATTCTTCAGAGTCCTCACAGTTGATTTTAGCCTTCGTTCAGCAATTGTTTTGTTATCTGGGAGTTCTTGGTGTCCTTCTATCCATGGTAATTTTACAACATAGCGTCCGTCATCAATCATCATCTCTACTTAGAGTTTTCTCAAAATGATTTTTGGATGCTTCTTCAAGTTCTTCCTTTGACTGTTTCTCTGCAGGATCCTTAATTCCTAGGACATCTAGTTCCCACAGATCAGAAATTTTTACTTCTCTAGCTAACATCGAAGTGACTACAAGGTTTTCAGTATCTTCAGTAAACTTCTTAGTGCGTCCCATAACAGTCCAACCTAGCCTTGTTTCAATAGCGGTCAGGCCGGATTTCAGATTCTTCAGCTTTCCTGTCATTAATTTGCCAGCTACATCTGCACCTATAAGGAGCTCTATGGGGTTAAGGCAATCTTCTAAATATATCCCCGTACCTGATAAATCATCTTCACACAGTTCTTGAGTGACCGGTGGCATAATAAAACAAATTGTAGGCTGACTCAAAACTTCAAAATTGCAACGATAAGTTTCGCTGACATCAGAAAGGTAAGCTTTGTAAACATTGTGTGTCAAAGTATTCGTGTTCGAACCACCAAATAAGGAATTCTTCAGTTTTTCTTTTCTTATTGGCTTGTATCCAATCTTTTTTGCAGTGTTTTCTAAGATGTAAGACCTTTGGGAAGCGGAATCAATAATCGCCCGAATTTTTAAAATTCTGTTTTCACCTCTTAAATTAATCACGAGTGTCTGTAGCAAAACACTGGGAGTTGATGAAACATTTGATAATGCTGTATCTTGATCGGAAGTATTCTTGTCATTTTTAACCCTTTGTGCGTGCGCAGCTGATTTCGGATCATTCTTACAGAGAAGAGTATGGTGTTGTTTCCCACAAATCGCACAGTTACATCTACTTCTACACGAACTAGAAATGTGGTTCAATTTTAAACATTTAAAGCAGCCTCCCCGTTTCATAACATTTTGTTTTCTTTGATCATAAGTCAAGTTTGCTACTTTTCTACATTCCGCACTTAGATGTGGCTTATCGCAGAACACGCATTCTTGCTCTCGGTTTTGTTTACTTTGGGACGAGGTTAAAAGTTCCATACCTGTTGGAATAATTTTATTGTGTGTTAGAAAATTTTTAGATTTCATTGTGTTAAATTTCTTGGGTTTGTTTTCAAAACCAAATCCACTTGTCGCTAAATTAATTTTTTCTTCACCTTGAATTTCATTACGTAAAAACTGCATTAAAGTTTCTAATTTATTAAAAGATTTATCTTCCGAACTAAGAGAAACAGAATTCAAGTGTCTTTCCCAAATACGCAAAAGATCTATTGGTAAACAAGATTCAACGGGTATAACATTGAGGCATATTTATCGCTTGTTACACCAAGCATTTTTAAAGATCGTAACTGTGTTTCTAATTTATCACAAAGCTTCACAATTGGTAATTTATGTTCCTGATTTACAGTATTACTTAGCACAAGGCTTAATAATTCCCTAACATAAACTTCAATTAGTACATCTTCCCTGCCAAATCTTGTATGTAAACAATCAACCGCTTGTGAATAGTTCTCAGCTGTTACGGGAAAAGATTCTACGACTTCTCTGGCTCTAGACCCCTTTTGAGTAGATTGAAGTAGATACTGAAATTTATCTACCTCCGAAATATTTGGATCTTCATGAATTTTCTTAAATAATCCCCAAAATGATAACCAGTCCTTTAAATTACCATCAAACTTTTGTAATTCAATTTTTGGTAACTTAAAACTTCTTTTAGAATTACTCTCGTTTTCAAGTACACTTGAATTTAAATCCGAAGGTAAATTTATTCTACGTTCAAGTTTTGTTTTTAAATCAATATAAGTACTACTATAATTATCAGCACTTTCGATTTCGCTATCCAACATGGTCTGAGTACATTTTTCATCACCTTGTAAAATTTGAAGAATTTCTTTATCAAGCGTTTCAACTTTGGAATATTTTTCTTGTAACTGTGCTAAGAACCCAGCACAAGAATCGATGTCACAAGTTTCAGTTTCTAAAAGGTTTTTTACCTTTTCAGTAAATTTTGTAAAGGTACCTCGATAAGAACCGCGTAATTTAGTTGCGGCTTCCATAATTCAAATAAAGACTGATAAAACAATAAACAAACACTTCAAATCAAAGCTTCATAAAACGAGAACAAAAAATATTCCGAAATCGAAAGTAATTCTGGGAAGAAATTTTAGAATTCTAAATAATGTTTTGAGAACAAAAACATTCAATTTTCGAAACACTTTGATTCAAAATAACAATTTTCATATAAAATAATAATCTTCTTTATTAAATCAAAATATGCAAAATCAATGTAAAATCAAAATATGCATTCATAGAATATGTATTAACATTTTCTTCAACATAAACAAATTCTTCATATTGTTCCAAATATCAAATGAGCAGTTCAAAAATAAACATACATTTTATGTTTTCAAAATTATTCTCAATAATACTTACAAAAAGTATTTCAAATTTTTAATGTTATCTTCTCATAAAAATGAGATCATATTTCAATTAGAATAAATTATATTCTATTTCTATACTTTATTCATTAGAACAAATTAGAATTTATTACTTAGAACAAATTTTTCTACCGGCGTCCCTGTGAACGGGCGCCATTTAATGTCCCGTCAGGTTTTATAAATTTCATAAGAAAGAGGATAAAATATTTCTTATCTGACAGGTCTTGTTCTTTTTCGCCGGCTTATTCTAAGTAATCACAAAGTAGTCGAAATAAACACAGCTCAAGTTTCACGACACAAACGTTTAATTAGACGCACTATTTACATTTATAATACATAATTGTTTCATTAATATCTGCAGCTATCACAATATTTAATATTAGCTGTCGAGCGTCAGAACGCTCTTTCATATCCTTACGGATTCACATTCCTTCTTTTTTTACAACAGTAAAACAAAACTTTTCATCATCAGAAAAAAACATGTTGCCAATCAATAAAACATAAAAATAGGCAGACGATCTCCAGTAAAAGAACAGCCCGCCTCCTGACGGCAAGAATGGGTCAACTGATTTGCAAAATTAAAAATTTTTTATTGCAAAGTTTTATTTAAAATTTTACTCGAGAGAATAATTACACCAACTGGGTAAAAAAAAAAATCCCTTTTCGGCAAGCTTAAAGGCAAAGGTAGATTCCTTCACGTTAATGTTATAAAAGTAAACAAATATTACATATGCATTAACACATACTTAGCCAATGGCTTTGTTCCCTCACATTGCATTATTTACTTCGCTATTCTGTTTTTAAGAAATTTTATTATCAACTACTACTATTTATGACTACTACTAGATTTATGATTTAGCCATAATCGCCAACGAAAAATCGCCAAATCTAGCTGAGGGGAAATACTATAGTTGTTCCATGAATAATATGAAACAATATTTCGTACAATGCATATTACGAAAATATACATCTGGCATGTATATTTTCGTATTACGTTTTTGATCACCAAATACAATAAGCGCCAAGAACGACAGAGTTTTGAAATTTAAAATTAAAATTTTGTCAATTTGACAGCAAAATAACTCAATCTAACACATGCACATGATAACTAAAACATATATGTACCAAAATATGGGGATTAAAATCGGGAAATAAATTTCTTCGATTTTTAATCATTTTTTACAAAAAAATCCAATGGGCGATTAACATAGGAAATCATTTCTTGCATCCACGGACGGTCAGTGACGTCACACTTCGCTTGCTTAGGAACAATAATCGCATAAATTATATTTTGGTCTAAAACGGCAACAAAAATTTAAAAGTCGCCAAGGGCATTAAGGCATATATAACCACAAAATAATAATAATTGTCTCATGCGATAGAAGTAGCCGATCATAGCATATTGTAATATTATATTTGGCTTGAAATTGCTGTCATTCTATGGTTGATCGATTAAATCAAATAAATATAGAGCATAACTTGAAAGCAAATATTATGTACATCACGTATAATGTTGCTCATATATAACTAGGATTCAAATATAAAGGGCTACTTCAAAATTTTCGATACTGTCCGTATCGAAATTGTCATATATGATAAGCACCTAAATGGAAGGCCACGGGTAAGTCATTGTCGCAGGCAATAGGGACAGGTATTTCAGAATGCGAGAACGAACAAGGCGCTGCCGAAGGTAGCGGGAACCCAAAGCGAACTTTTGAGCGATTTCAGTATTATTACTTTCTCTTTTTTCCATAAAACTATATAGAAAAGAGTTTTCTTTAAATATAGTGACCAGCGAAGCGGGCAAAGCCTGCTAGTATATATATATATATATTAGTTTTAAAATAATGGGTTACATCTCCTTTATGTAACATGCTATCGTCACACAAATTCCTCCACAAATTGCAGTGGGTTTATATTAACACATTTTAAAGTTACAGATCATTTCGTTCACTTACACGATACAGGGTGATCACAAACATTATTGATTTTGTTCAATTTGTTACCGCCCCCTTAAATGTTGTCTTAAACCAAACTTCACTGAAAAATGTGAGGAAGAACCATTTCTTTAAATACCAAATGTTTGAAAACATTTCACGGAGAAGTAAGTTTTAAATTGAAAAAAAAAAAAAAAAAAAAAAAAAAAAATCGTTTGCAAATCTTGCTAAACTTTTGAGCAGAAGTGTATATTTGCATTTATTATAAAAAAGCACTACAGAACTGACGTTTAAAAGTAATAAGTATAAAACTTTGAATAAACACCATAAAATGCAAGAACTCACAATAATTGTTTCGGGTCGAAAGAAGACACGATCCTTCGTCAGGCGAACAAAATAGACACGAGTGCTGAAAACAAAGGAACAATGAAAACCATTTTCTCTGGCTTAAACGGCTTCTTCTTCAAATTCTACTATTAGTTCACACTCTCCCTATATATATTGTACAAATCTTGCAATCGATTTTTAACTAATTTCTCGACTAGTTAGACATTTGAAACTTTCACAGCAGCTCAGAACACGGTGACAACACAATACTTCGAAGTCCGATTTTCGAATTTTTTATTAGTTTTCTTTTATTTAATTAAAATATGAAAATAATAACATCCTAATAGCGTTAAAATAGTCATTAAAATATTAGCTATAATTTAATTGTTGCCAAAAAAAAAAAAAAAAAAATACGAGTTCATTTTCTTTCGACATAAAAATAAATACATTTCATTAAACGTGGACATTAAAAAAATATGAAAAAATTAAATTATGCATCTCACAAAAATTGATGTCATTATCACTTTAAAAATTTTATGCACGTTGATGCACTCTATGATTCATCAGAAAATTTAAAACATGGTATATAAAAAGTTTTTTTTTTTTTTTTTTTACAAAAAATATCTTTTTCTTGCATCAAAGACGGTCGGTGAAGTCACACTTCGCTTGCGTATAGCTATGATTCAACAGAAAACTTAATAATCTATTTTTAAAAAACTTTTAAAACCCAAATTCTTAATGTATCGCATCACATAAAACTTTTCGAAGTTAGAATAAAATTTAATTAAAAAAAAAAAAAAAAAAAAAAGGTAACTTTTTTGTTTATTAACCAAAAAAATTCATGAAATTTGAAATGCAAGTTGGTCTTGTGGGGTACAGGTTGTATATTATATTTCTGTGTTCGTGAGAGAAAATTAAAAAAAAAAAAAAAAAAAAAAAAAAAAAAAAATTGAAAACTGCAATTTTTAATCCCACTTCGAAAACATGTGACTTAATGTGAAGCAGATTTTTTTTTTTACTTTCTTCTATATGTAATATAGAGAAAGTATTGGCTTCGTGAAAATTTTCGACCTCCGTTTTTTGATGGATTTACACGTTTTGGGATGACCAGAACACGAATTAATAGTTTTTAGAAAATGTCTGTCTGTCTGTATCACTTTATTGTGGACGCTGTATCTCACGAACCAATGAACGAAATTTAACCAAACTTGGCATTTAGTTGCACCCTGACATAAACTGGTGCTGATTAGATTTGGGGATCAATTGCTCAACAGGTGGCGCTGTGATCGCATTTTATGCAAACTTTTAACATGGCAGTATAGGACAAAATTTCGTATAAATGTGCATAATGAGAGTTAATGTCGAAATATATATATATACAGACACGACATTATTTCATTATTTAAAACATGAAAATCTGACATTGACAGATTTTAATTTAGTGCCAGAGGCCTACTGCTAAACTTGTTAATATCGACAAATTCTTCTTTAGTTAATTCGTGACGATCTAAATTCCATGATAAAGTTTTCATTAAATCAAACCAATGTGTTTCAGCTGCAGATATTGTAACAAATAACGTTGGAAGTCCAAACTGTCTTATAGCCGCAAAACAACGTTTTTTCTCTTTTTCCCAATGAGGGGGAGGTGTGCCTTGGGGGGGACTCATGTCAAACGTGTGCCTTGGGGGGGGGAATCATGTCAAAGTTGTACCTTGGGGGGGACTCATGTCAAAGTTGGGCTTTGGGGGGACTCATGTCAAAGTTGGGCCTGGGGGGGACTCATGTCAAAGTTGGGCCTTTGGGGGGACTCATGTCAAAGTTGTACCTTGGGGGGACTCATGTCAAAGTTGTGCCTGGGGGGACTCATGTCAAAGTTGTGCCTTGGGGGGACTTCATTCAATAAATCCCCATTCAATAAACCGACTGAAATAGGCCCTTAGCACTATTAAGAGTGTATTATAAAAATTCGACAACGCTGTACCGACTGAAATAGGGGTACCTTGGGGGGGGACTCATGTCAAAGTTGGGCCTTGGGGGGACTTCATTCAATAAATCCCCATTCAATAAACCGACTGAAATAGGCCCTTAGCACTATTAAGAGTGTATTATAAAAATTCGACAACGCTGTACCGACTGAAATAGGGGTACCTTGGGGGGGACTCATGTCAAAGTTGGGCCTTGGGGGGGACTTCATTCAATAAATCCCCATTCAATAAAACGACTGAAATAGGCCTCTAGCACTAATTAAGAGTGACCTATAAAAATTCGACAACTGTACCGACTGAAATAGGCTTCTAGCACTAAAAAAATTGGCAACAATTAAATTATGTCGAGATTCACAAACATACCATAGGGAATGACAGTAAGAACATAAGAATTTGATGAAAACATGGTTTATGAAACGTTTTTTTTATCTTATAACTAGCAGGCAACGCCCGCTTCGCTGGTCCCTATTTTTAAATGAATCGCTATAATTACTGAATTCTCAAAATTGCATTAATTTTTATCACGTGAAAAAAAAACAGAAAAAAAATCTTATTAGGAAAAATGTCGCACCGGGTTCTCACTGCCTTCGGAAAAAATTCCCAAAATGCTCTAACTCTTATTTCTATTATTTTCCCCCTTCGCCCCCCCCCCTCCCGTCTATCCTAATAATTTTAAAAATTCGAAAATATCCGCAATCGATTTGTAGGTATCGAAAACCTCTATATACCAAATTTGAATGCTCTAACTCTATTCTATTTTTTTTGCCCCTCCGCCCCCCCCCCTTCCCGGCCCTCCTAATAACTTTACACTTTCGAAAATATCCCCATTCGACTTGCTGGCCTCTAAAACCTATCTGTACCAATTTTGAAAGGCCTAACTGTATTTCTATTTGTTTTTGCCCCCCCCCCTTCCTGCCCCTCCTAATAATTTTAAAAATTCGAAAATATCTGCAATCGATTTGTAGGTATCGAAAACCTCTATATACCAGTTTTGAATGCTCTAAATCTATTCTATTTTTTTTTGCCCCTCCGCACCCCCTTCCCGGCCCTCCTAATAACGTTACACTTTCGAAAATATCCCCATTCGACTTGCAGGCCTTTAAAACCTATCCGTACCAATTTTGAACAGCCTAACTGTATTTCTATTTGTTTTTGCCCATAGCCCCCCCCCCATACTGCCCCCCTTCCCACCCCTTCTAATAATTTTACAAATTCGAAAATATCCGTAATCGATTTGTAAGCATCGAAAACCTCTATATACCAATTTTGAACGATCTGACACTATTTTTATTTTTTTGCCTCCCCCCCCCCCCAGAAAAAAAAAATCGGAAAAATCAAAAAATGAGTTCTTGGAAATATTTTCAAGAAGACGCTTGGCGTTTTTTTTTTTTTTTTTTTTTTTTTTACATCTTTGAGCTATTACTTTTACTCGAAAATCCGTATTTTTCTAAATTTGCCTCCGAAAATCATTTATACCCCCTTCTCCCGTTAAAAATCCAAAATTCCAAAATCGCAGGAAATAATTTTTTCGTATTCAAGTCTAGTCTCCCCATCTGCAATTTCTGCACTGTGAAGTAATTTGGAGCCGAGTTATACTTATAAATGTGTTTTTGCCTTATGTGCCTCCGAAAATCATTTATACCCCCTTCCTCCCTTAAAAATCCAAAATTCCAAAATCGCAGAAAATGATTTTTTTGTTTTCAAGTCTAGTCTCACCCTCTGCAATTTTTTCACCGTGAAGCAATTTGGAGCCGAGTTGTGCTTATAAAGGTGGTTTTTGCCTTCTGCACCTTCAAAAATCATTTTCAGCCCTTCTCCCCCCTTAAAAATCCAAAATTCCAAAATCGCAGAAAATGGTTTTTTTGTACTTAAGTCTAGTCTCCCCATCTGCAGTTTTTTCATCGTGAAGTAATTTGGAGCCGAGTTATGCTTATAAAGGTGTTTTTGCCTCCTGCGCCTCCGAAAATCATTTTCACTCTTTTTCCCCCTTAAAAATCCAAAAATCCAAAATCGCAGAAAACGATTTTTTTGTATTCAAGTCTAGTCTCCCAATCTGCAATATCTACCTCGTGAAGCAATTTGAATCCGAGTTATGCTTATAAAGGTGTTTTTGCCTGCTGCACCTCCGAAAATCATTTTGACCCCCTTCCCCCCTTAAAAATCAAAAATTCCAAAATCGCAGAAAATAATTTTTTCGTATTCAATTCTAGTCTTCCCATCTGCAATTCCTTCACTGTGAAGTAATTTGGTGCCGAGTTATACTTATAAATGTGATTTTGCCTTATGCGCCCCCGAAAATCTCATTTTTACCACCCTACCCCCTTAAAAATCCAAAATTCCAAAATCGCAGAAAGTGATTTTTTTGTATTCAAGTCTAGTCTCCCCATCTGCAATTTCTTCACCGTGAAGCAATTTGGAGCCGAGTTATGCTTATAAAGGTGGTTTTTGCCTTCTGCCCCCCCGGGGGGAACGGGGGGGTATTTCGCAAAATCCCGTCTTAGTGAGCGTCAGGGTCCTAAAATCAACCTGCTCACCAAAAATTGTGACTCTATCTCCCATAGGATCGCCACAACCGTGTTGAGTCAGTGAATCAGTGAATCAGTGAATCAGTCAGTGAATCAGTGAGTTTACTCTTTTATATATATAGATTATTACATATGTAGATGAAATAATTTTAAAGTACGATGTAAAATAAATTAACAATGTCGGATTATTGCTTACAAGATTCTTCTGCTACATAAATTACATTCGGTGCTATTAATGCATTCAAAGCCCTAAAAAATGGAGACTTCCTGTTGCTTGGATGTGTCTGTTATTCAAAAGAGCCGAAGAACCAAAAGGATTCACACAAGAAATTTACAAAGTGTCTTTTATACATAGCTGCCCGCTATTTCGGAGTATCCGATTATGGAAATTTACTACATTACAATCGTTTGCATATGAGCATATTTAATAACTCTTACGCAGCTACATTTATTTCAAACAAATTTCTGCTTATTATTGAAAAATGTTTAAAGTGAAAGCTTCTTTAGGCATTCCACACATTTCTTCCTTCAGAGTGAATTTATCTGATCCTTTGTTTAACCCCTTACCTGCCGAGGAAAATTTACAGGATTTCCATTTCTTTCAAAGTGCTACCGTTCTCTTTCAACTGTGAAATGAGTAAATCTTTCAAAAACACTGTCACGATCACTTTGAAGATTATTTTATTGAATTGTCAAACCGTGTCAGTAGTTTCACAGGTGTGTACAGTACAAAAATCGCACTTCGTAAAAACGTATATACACGCCCGGGTGCAGTTAAGGGGTTAATTTAGTTTATGTACTTTAGCGTGAAGCTCATTTATGCAACAAAATTATTTATTTATTTTATCTTATTTATTTATTTTTTAATTTAAGTTTTATTTCATGTTGCTCGTATAAAAGGCACATAAATGTTTTCTTACTTCATACTATAATAATAATAATAATAATAAAAGGTGATTTGGAAAATAAAGCTTTGTTTATATTTACGAGAAATTTTAATTAAGTTTTATGAATAGCTTTGATATTACAAAAAATTATTACCGAAGTAATTAGATACCTACTAAAATTTTAATCTCTAAAATTATTTCTATTCTGCTTGGTGTATTATTTTGAACAGCCTCTTTACCCGACTCGAATTCACCCACAAACAAAAAATTTTAATAAACACTTTCCGAATCCGGCCCATAAGAAAAATGTTTTAGTCAACCCGACTCTATACAGGACTCTACGCTGTAGATAAGTAAGAGTGCAATAATTCAATTCGTTAATTTCAGTTCATATCTGGAAGTGTCGAACAAAATCTAAGGTTAGTAGGTCAGTAGACCGTTAATCTGCTTCGAAACAGGGGTTCCTGGTGAAAACTGTAGAAAGTGACTTCAAGAAGGAAACGCCAGACAGCCGCAACAGTACGACCTTTTTCTCGGAACTAATTAAAAACAACACAAAAGGAATTCATGTTTTATGAGGTGAGTAAACAAAACTTTATAATTAAATCGATTGGAAACTTCATAAATAAGCACAACGAAAGATAATAATTTTATAAACTGCAATGAGAATTATTGAATTATGGATAAAGTTAGGGTGAAATATATGTATGAATAATGTTTATGTATAATACTTGTGAGTGGGTGTACAATCGGTAACAAAAGTGTCCGAACACTAGCAAAAATTCCTAAGTAAAAAAGTACACTTCATACGGTTTTGTTAAATAAATCCTTATCGAATGATGTTCTTACACTAGAGTGACCATATATTTTTCATTGAATTTGGGTAAAAAAATGGCGGCGTCCTCGAATTTCGAGAACAAAAAAAAAAAAAAAAAAAAAATAATAATAATAATTAAATCATCTTAAATTGTAAAATTTTAGTAATTTTTCTGTATAAAGCACCTAAAAGAACTTATTTCAGCTTATTTATTATGCATATAATAAATTACTATAATAAAACATTAATAACTTTATAACCGGCGTCCCCAAATGTGTTGTAATTTTTTCTGGACGAAGGTAGTTTTGTCCTCGAGATTCGAAGACATATGGTCAGCCTATCTTACGCTGACTAAGAACAGGATTCGACAAGGATTTATTTAAGAAAACCACATGAAGTGTACTTTTTTTACATAGGAATTTTTGCTAGTGTTCGGACACTTTTGTTACCGACTATAGTACTATTAAAATATATCTATAATAATAATTTAAAACATGTATGTCTCCGAGTAATAAGCATATGTAATATGTGTGAGTGTGCGTGCGTCTTTTCTTGTGGATAGATTAAAGTGTGTGTGTGACCCAATATTCTAGAATTTACTTTATTAAATAAACCATGCAATATCAATTTTTGGTGGAGTTACAATTGACGTCATTAACTACTGACCAATAGCAAGTGTCTCAGTTTTGTATAACGAGAATTTTTCATAGTATTCCACAGATTCAAAACATACCCAAGTTAAGTTGTATAACTGGGTAATATATACATATATATATGCCGATTAAAATTTGTGTTTGTATACATTAAAATGTGTGTGCAGGTAATTTGTATGTATAATGTTCTCATGTGGTTATCCCATTCTTCGTGTACCGTTTTCCAAAGTCCGTTCAATGTTCTTGGATACCTTTTTTTAAGGCTCGTTTATAAAACAAAAGCGCAAAACTCCCCTAGAAAAGCGTCAGTTGATTTTACAGGTATTTCATTAAATAGGATACATTTTATTCTTGTTTCTGATTTTTTCTTAGCTAAATAAGCTGCAGTTGATTTAGAAGTGTGACTAGAGGCTTCGCCATATGAAGCTTAACTTTATCGATGTCCTTTCCATATAAGGCTGGAATTTCTTCTTCAAAAATTTGTTCTAAAACGTTTGGTGGCTTTACTTGAGACTTTTTTAAATTTTTATTTTTCCGTTGTAACAAAATCCTGCAACTGTAATGAATCCCTTTGGTTACTTTTCTGTACACTGACGAAGTCGTTTCGTACGGTCATACCCGTCAGCTGAGCAATAGAAAATTAATATTTTTTTATTACAGTCACTTAAATATGCGTCATCGAGTGTTATTACAAATTTCCATTTTTCAGAAGCTAGTGTTGTTCATACTGTTTTCTACAATTTATTTTTCTTTCAGCAATATGCTAAGGCAAAAGCAGATGAACTTTAGGTTTAAATATCTTTATTAACTTCAAATTTTTATGAATGATTTTACTTACAGAATACCAGAAGACATTCTTAGTTTCAATGTAATGGGTATTTGAGTAGGCGATTTTTCATTCAGGATCAGAGACTTCACTTTCTTGATATTTATCTGCGTTCGAACAGTCTTCGGATGCGGTTTCGCATGCTGCCCTCTGGAGTCCCTGGTTCGAATCCTGGTCCAGGCATGGATGTTTGTGGTATCCTTCATGTGTGAAATCAAAATGTGTATATAAATGTTCTTGTAATAAAACCTTTAACCTTTGTGGTCTGGATTATTAGAGATATAAGCGGTTCTAGAGACAAAGCAAAAATTTCAATACACATCAGTCATCAACAATCAACAAGAATGAAGTTTCGTGGTCATGTTTTCATTTTTACTTTCACTTACAAAGAAACATCCAAAAGGTGTCATCTTCAAAAAGTATTGAAAAAAATATATGTGATTCTACTCTTCATAAAACACCAGAAAGTGAAAATATTATCGGCTGAAATTAATTACAGTGGCCACAAAAAAATATCAAAATTAAGCATATTTGGCGATTTAGCGTTGTTAGGCGATACGTTTGCTAGCACCGAAACTGCCGTGTACGAACAGAACCGTGTTTTGATTTTCCACCAAGTACTCAAAATTAATCGCCTAGCAGTGTGAAATCGCCAAATATGCTTAAGTTTGATAATTTTTTGTGGTCGCTGTAATTCATTTCAGCCGATAATTTTTTCATTTTCTGGTGTTTTATGAAGAGTAGAATCACATATATTTTTTCCAATACTTTTTGAAGATGACACCTTTTGAATGTTTCCTTGTTAGACGTTTTTTTCCTTTTCAAATGTAATACATTATAAATACTTTTTTAGAAATGCTGCAACCGAGATTTTTACCCCGTTTATAATTTGGTGATACGAATATCGGAAAGTCCAGTTACTAGCCTTTGAGCCATCTGTCAACTTTAGAAGCCATTTTCAAAAACCGATCTTTTATATCTACATTTCAATCAAAACATAAAAGTAACGGACGATTATTCTAATGTTGCCAAATTTTTATCTCAGATTTCAAAAGAAAGAAATAATTTATAAAATCGTTTCCATAAAATGTGAACGATCTTCTGTAAATAGGATGTATATTCATGGATATATCTATTTAAACAAAACTGTAAAAAAATTGTGATTTTTCTGTTTATAACATATAGGTTTTTCAAAAAACTATTGCAATGCGATTTCTAGACATCTTTACATAGTATATCAGACATTCTGTAATAAGAAAATAAAATATTAAATATCTGATGAGATATGAGCAGTTTTATTAAATATTTTTTAACTGAGAATGTGCAAGAATTAAAAAAGTTTCTTTTGCATATTTCTTTATTTATTACAACTACGCATTTTAAGCATTATTTTTTACAAGTTGCTTCTAAACCTTTTCCCTTTATTTACTTATGTTTTTTGTGTATGTGTGTGTGTGTGTGTGTGTTTTATTCGTTACTGGTCTCCTTTACGCTTTGGAGACGAAATCTTTGTGAAATAAAAATGGTGTAAATTGCCTTTACACCAACGTAATCCCAAACGAATCCATCAAGTACTTTTGTGAATATTTGATGAAAAGTTTAATTTAAAAAGTACCACGCATTATTTTGTCACATACCTCCATATCTTGCTTGTAGGAAAGTTGTTTTTAGGATATATGTGGAATGCAAGATTTTTCCTTCTAATGTTTAATTCTCGCATTTACAAGTAAAAGATTCTTGAAATAATTTGACTATCGTACTAATTTTTTTTAAATATTTTTCTTCATACACATTCCAGTTAATGTATTAGAAATTATCAATATTCTATGGATAGAGCTGATTTATTGAATTTATTTATCCATAAATCTGAAATAATATGAAAAAAAAAAAAGTAAATCAAATCAAATTCCAATTTTATAGGCATAATTTCCAAAGTTTTCATGAGGTATGTGTAAAGAATAATTTTTCTTTGTTGTATTATCATAAAAATGATTCAACAACCGAAATGCTTTGCCATTGCTCAACAGTAGAATTTATCAAACAATGTGTCAAAATAAGATTGTTTTATCTATTTATTTCATCTTTTTTTTTTCTTTTTTTTTTTTTTTTTTTTTTTTTTTTACCGCGATGCAGTATCTTCAGTAAGCCGTTTTCAGTATTATATTACATTTTCAATGACAAAATAATTTAAATGATAAAAACAATGAAAGTGAATAATGTGAGAATTCTCCAGTTTGATAACTTAAATTTATGCTAAATCGTAAATTTTGTACATTACGAATAAGACAAATTTTCCCCCAAAACTTTATTTTAATTTATTAATTAGCCACCAATGGGACAAGCTTGATCATTAGAAAATTAAATTTTCTAAATTTTTAATGTCAGGTTATTCGCAGTGTTAATACCTTTTCTTCTATCGTTATTAATATTTCCACTTTGTATGTGATTTTTCGTTAATCTTAATAGGATTACACCGAGATATTAAACTATGATTAAGAATTTTTTATCGCTGTTTATTTATTTATTTATTTATTTATTTAAGTTTCGAATTTAAGAAAATCTTTATGAATTACGTATTATTGTAAAATATATTTATTCATGCTCAAAATTTTTTTAAATATGGAATTTATAAGTACCATAGAAATGGGTAATGCACCATAACTGAAAATGCATTCATATAAAATTTTATTTATATACCATAACGTATGTGGATATTTCTATATGCTCCTGTAAGAATTCATGAATTCTTATCATACGATATTGAGTAGAAAAAAAAAGTGCTTTTGTACAAATGAATAATATAGGTTAATTTTGTTTATATTTCCTGCAGTATAATTTTCTTTAAAATATGGTTTAAAAAATACTTGTCACAAGCCACGGAGTATCCGTATTCTATTATGAATCCTTGTATTAAAACCACCATGTATATAATATTTCTCCAAAGTGGACCAGTTACGATAATATTTTGTTGAAGTGATACGATAGAGACGTAAAATGTTATCTGATTGGTCAACCGAGACTCAAATGCGTTTGCTACAGAATAGACAAAGCGATTACAAGAACTTTGAAAAATAGCGCTTTCGGCTACAAAAATTAAATCTAATACACTTGAAAAGTGCTTTTATTATTATTATTATTATTATTATTTTTTTATTGAAAAATGTTAACTTTTTGAGTTGAAACAAATGCTCAAAATCTCATATTTAGAAGTACATTCTGAAGAATTTAAAGCTAATAGGCTTGGCATTTAATGGTGGCATTTCGTCAGTACAGTATATATATATATATATATACAGGCTGTCCCCAAAAAGTATTTTTTTATCCGTTACAGATAAATGGGCAATGTAAATTGAAAAAACGTCCAAATTAAGGTAGGAAAGATGACTATATTAAAAAAAAAAAAAAAAAAAAAAAAAAACTCCCATTAATTTTTAAAAAGTTCCATTTTTTAAATTTTTATACAGTCCCTCTACGCAAATTTTGTCAACTACAAAGTTTTTATTTTGTCATTCAACAAGACCATAAGAAAAAACTGCATGGCTATATCTTTAAAACCAACCGAATTATGATACAGAAAAAAAAGTGACTTATGCCATTTTTCCGTATCATTTAAAAGGCTGGCTTTTCGGTGAAAATAGGGATAATTTACAAATTGATAACGGAAATGTTTAGATCAAAAACATAATGTGTCGAAAAATTCTCAAATGCGTTTAAATTAATTCTTAGAATTTTAAAATGTGTTTCAAATTTAGCATCTTGTTTAATAACGACTTTTTATAATATGTCACAAATTTACATTTCTATTTTGACATACGGTCCCAATAATCAGAGTTCAGTTTTCAATTACCTAAGTATAATTCATTCATTTATATATATGTATATATATATTAAAAACACGTAAAATTAATTTTTATTTAAAAATTTTTAGAAATATTTTCCTAAGCTTTTCGCTTTTAAATTCCAAAACATCATCAGGAATTTTTATTACTGAATTAAATGAGCAGTTTCGGATAATATTTAAAAAATTTTTAAAATAAAAATTAATTTTACGTGTTTTTAATGTAAATAACAAATGACAGGCGTTTAATTAACTCTTTTTCAGAGTTAATGTTTTATAATTCATTCAGCTTTAAAGATACAAGAATGCGGTTTTTTGCAATGATGTTGTTGTATTGAAAATAAAAACTTTTTAATTGACCAAATTTGTCTAGAGTGGGTCGTATAAAAATTTAAAAAATGTAATTTTTTAAAAATTAACAGGAAGATTAGCGTAGTTTTATTTCCTACCTTATTTTGTACACTTTTGCAATTTACATTACCCTCTCATCTCTAACAAGTAAAGAATTAAACCGCGTTGCAACCCTGTATATAGATAGATAGATTTTTCATTCACTAGAAATAGAATGAACATTATTTATTTTTTTATTATTTATTTATTTTGTAGAAATATTTATTAATGACGGAATTTCTGTTACTTATGTAGATATAGTAATTTAATTCCGTGAAACTTCAGAAAGTTATTGATTTTTAATATAACAATATTTTAATTCTAAGAAATTTTAACTTACAAGGGAAGTATGAATCAGTAAAATTGCTATTGAGACCAAACCAAGCTTAAATTAAAGAGCATAGTCGAAAACATTGGGTACCGTACAAATTTGCTGCAACAACTTCCATGGGGGTGAGATATGCCCTCTATTAGTTTTAGTTGTTTCTATAAAAGCCAACAAAACACGCAGCGTAGCGTGAACAGATGGTGCAGTGCTAGCGTGCTTGACTTCGGATACGTAGTTCGTGGGATCGAGTCCCTGCAGGGGCGTTTTGTATTTTAATTTTTTTCAATATAATTTTTTCTTTACGTTTTAAATTAAATTAATTTAAAAAAAATATATATTTATTACATTAAGAAGATTTTTTTTTTTTGAGCATTCCAATTAATAAAGTATTAAGAATGAATTTAAGAAATGCATTTTTTTTTTTTTTTTTTTTTTTTTATGAAAGGAAAACCATGTTTAAAGCTACGAATATAGTTTCTAATTTATAGCTATTATGATTAAAAGTAGAAAAATCATGGAACCATAAGTATTTTTCACAATTAGAACAATAAATATAAAGAGATTGATCACAATTATTTGAATTTCAATTTTGTTCACTGTCAATTATTGTTCATCAGGAACATTTTGTCAAGTATTTGGCTTTTCGTCGAGATTACTTGATTTGTAAAATACATATTTACCCAGATTTTGAATTTTTTTTTAGATGTAAATTAATTATAAATTAGTAAAATCATTTTGAGAAAATTTGTCATTGTCTTCAATATTATTGTCAGTTCTTCCGACACCACGAAACTTGATAGTTGTTTAATGAAATATTTGAAATAAAAGTTAAATGCGACGTCGAATAGTTAAGCAACAGCTGTTCATCATTCAGGATTTTTCATGCAAAAAATAGCATTAATAAATAATACAATTGAGAGCAGACGATTAACTCTTGCTGTTAATGTCGTCGTTAAAAAATAGTAATTAATAATTTATATAAAACAATCATTAACAAAATTTTATCTGAATATAATCATTAACAAAATCTTACCTAAATATAATATAAAAGTATTTCTCTTTAAATTATTAATTTCTTTAAACTTAATAAATAAATAAACTGGTTCAAATATATATATATATATATATATATATATTAAATTGTCCGCGCTGAAAAAAAAAACTTGTTTTAATATAATTAATATATTTTCTTTTACAATAATGATTTAATTTAATTAAAAATGTCAAAAATAAATATTTCAGTTGAAGTAAAAAAATAAAATACAAAACGCCCTCGCGGGGACTCGATCCCACGACCAACGTATCCGAACTCAAACACTCTAGCACTGCACCATCTGTTCACACGACGCTACCTGTTTTGTTGGCTTTTATAGAAATAACTAAAACTAATAGAGGGCATATTTCACCCCCATGGGAGTTGTTGCAGCAAATTTTTACGGTACCCAATGTTTTCGAACATGCTCTTTAATTTAAGCGTGGTTTGGTTTCAATAGCAATTTTACTGATTCATACTTCCCTTGTTAGCAGTGGATTTTTGCCCCCCCCCCCCCGTCTCAATTCACTTATTAACTCCTGTGGGACTTCTGCCTGCCTATTCGCTGCTTTGCCTTTCACTGAATAGGAATATTAATAGTGCATAATACAAGGCAAAAGCAGAAAATGTTATAAGAATTATGCTATTCAATGTGAAATTGAAATACATAATATTTAACGCCACATTTTTTTCTTTTTAACGAAATATTATGCTTAACACCAGTAATTTTTTTTTTTTTTTTTTTTTTTTTTTTACAATAGAAAGAATTTTGTAATATCTAGACCATTTTGTGTTACAGATTTAGTACATGACCTCCTTGGCGATTTTTAAAATTTTTATCACTATTTGGCGATGACTTGTTCGGTATAAATGCTTGTTAAAAATAACGAAGAATAAAATGCACTCAATTCCCTATAAAAGTTTTAGGCGGTGAATTTTTTTTTTTTTTCCCCATAATTAGGAATATGAAATGTATCATAGAAATATGTAATTCTGTAATTTTAAACATTATCAATGAGAAATTAGACTTATAAAGGAGTTTGAATCTGACTCTATTTTTTATGCTAAAATATATCTAACGTATTTTAAAATATGCTTTTAAGTTAAAAAAGGAAAAAAAAAAAAGGTAAATACACTTTAAAGATAAAAAGAAATGCAATCAATTGTACAGAAATGACATTATTTCATTATTCACACGCGGAAAAAAGAACTTTTAAAAATATTCATAAACAACATAAAGATTGAAAGTAAGAAAATTAATTTTCTAAAAGTAGGAAAAAAAAAAAGAAAAGAAAAAGATATCTGCAGACAATAAATTAGAAATCTATTTTTTTTTTTTTTTTTTTTTAATTAAAATATCTAGGATAACGCTTTTTATTTATTTGAAGACGAAACATTTCTTTGTTTCTAATAGCAACTCTGACATTTATTTATTTATTTATTTTACACCATGGATCATATTTTAATTTTTGTATGGAAAATGACGTCATGAAGAAAAACAACGTTATAAGAGAAACTTTTTGATAAATGGCAAATAGAGTACCTTTATTAACCCGACGTTTTTAATTGAAAACTTCATTAATTAAGATGATAGAAATTTCTAAGCAACTGAAATGTCTTTCTTGGAGTATATGTCTTTCTCTGTAGACACTGCCCTACGCGTGGAAATGCAGTCGCAGACAAAAAAAAAAAAAAAAAAAAAAAGAAAAAGAAAAAGAAAAAAGAAAAGGAAAAAAAAAAAAAGGCTGTAATACTCTATACGATACACTTGTCACATTTTGAAAAAAAAAATCTACCTAAATATCACGGAGAGATCGAACACAGCAAAAATAATGAAACGTGTACACGTTTGTACCATTTGGAAACGTCGAAAGTTGTTTTCCCAGCATATGTTGTATCATTGTTGGAATAACAGTTGTACAGATTTTACGAGTTTATACACGCGAAAATATAAGCACACTATCTTACCATAAGTAACAGGATGCTTTCGGTTTTAGACGTTTTGTCAATTATCTAGAAAACTTTTGGCGAATTATCATGAAATTCCAGGTGTGTAAAGTGTTATGATTAATACATAATATATGTATTAATCATATTTTATCACGACAATGCGTAGAAATACTTATTAATAATTTAAAACACAGCTATAAAAACTGAAGGTTACATTTTGAAACTTAATGATCTTAATTTAACTTAAAGATGGTGAAAGAGTGAAAAATCATGAAAACTTACCCCCCCACCTCCCCCCCCCCCCAAAAAAAAAAGAAGAAGAAGAAGAAATAAAAAAATATAAATGAATGAAAATAAAATAAAATAAAAATAAAATAAATAAATAATAATAATAATGATGATAATGATAATGATAGTAATAATTCTTCAGGGGTACTTATAACTTTTATGGTGGAATTTCTATATATACATATATATTATGGTGAAGGCTTTTAGCCAAAACTTCACAATTTGAACCAGACTATGTTATCAAATAAAAATTATGTACGCGGCGAAAAATATAATACCAAACGCAAGCATGTGATGCTTACAAGCAAGCGATAAAATGCATTGAGAAAGAAGTTGAAATGTAGTACAATATTAAAGTAGAAGCACAGAGCATAATTTAATTAAAATAAAAATTAATAAAATCATTAGTTAAGATTCACTATTTTAAGTATAAATGCAAATTAATACAATTATGTTAATGATTTATAAACGATTCAATTATTTAAAATGCGCAGTGAATCTAAGGAAAAAAATAACATAAGAATATACCGAATGATTTAATTTACATGGATAATTAATAGATAAAAAATAAAAAGGAATAAATATTATTTATTCAAACAATATGATAACATTAATTGATTGTTAAGAATATTTCAAGCTATGAAATATTAATATTAGTTGAATTTTAATCGAGCAGTTTAAAATTAGAGACATATTGTAATCTGACGGGTAGAAAAGTAAGTAAAAAGCATTATCAATAAGCAAATATGTTAAAACATATTTTTAATAATTGAAAGGTGTGTTGTATGATATTTATATTAATATTTATAATAATAAATGATTATATTATATTAAAACACACTTAAGCTCTACTAATTAGTACCGAAAATTTTATTATCACCAATAAGTTTTAACGTGTTATTTTTAATTAATACTTGAATTCATCAAAATTATTTAAATTTAATCTGTGTGATATTTAGTGAATAAAACAAATAAATTGTTACACTCTTACTTAAGATTTATAAAATCTTTATACTGATTATTAGATTATATATAATTGTTTTTATTACTAAGCTGATAGATTTAATATATTTTAATATATCAATAATACTAATATAGATTATATTTAAAATGAACCAGATAACTGAATATCACAGAATTTCTGTTATTTTAGTTATGATAATTTACTATTATATAAATATAAAAGTGGTGTAACTCAATATTTTGTAAATATGTATATTTTTGCGTAATTGTATCACATTAAGTCTCATCTTTCACTATAAAAGGAAAGAAGCTTCAATAATTGCATTAAAATCCCATAAATGGCATTACTTGTTTTTCTTTTCAGAAAACTCAAACTTCCAAATATTCATTATAAAAATGAAGTTTCTAAGTTACTTCAAATTATTTTTCTTATAGTTTATAAATTCTTATAACTCCTATTTGTATTAAATACGTTAACACTTTAAAACTCGAATAAACTACTACGTCAGAAACGCCAAAAGAAAAATATTTGCGATGCATACAGCTGTTTCGGTAGACTTAAGCGTACCGTCTTCACTGCAAAAAGAAGAACTGTCATTCTTTTTGCATTGAAGACGGTACGCTTAAGGCTACCGAAACAGCTGTATGCATCGCAAATATTTTTCTTTTGGCGTTTCTGACGTAGTAGTTTATTCGAGTTTTAATATTCCAACGCCAAGTCTTCTGTTATTACGTTAACACTTACTGAAACTTGACTTTTTCCCCTACACATAAACTTGAAAAAAGTTCGTTATTTCAAAAACTATTTACAGGGAGATAATTCACTTTTACAATGAACGACCCATATACAGGTATATATATATATATGAGTCTGAATTATTTGCACTGAGTTTGCAATTATTTACACGCCCTTTTAGGTGTTATCGGGCTCTGAATACTGTAAATTTTTAGCAAATTGCATATAGTATGACAGAAATAACATATAACATCTATTTTGCATGCAGCATTCAATCAGAGCCCTTGAAAAATTATTGCATGTTGCATGCCTTCATTAAAAGGATTCTTAATGGGTTTTTCAGAAATCTTCATTCATGTTCTTTGTAGTTCATGTGATACTTGGTTTCATCTTGTGCAATGTTTGAAAAGATTTTCATCTATCTATCTATCTATCTATCTATCTATCTATATATATATATATATATATATATATTAGTGAATTATTAAAACTAAAATAAATGTACAAATTGTGTGGTATTCAATTTTCTGTGATGCACACACACACTATATTTGTCATACCTATAACATCAGTGAAAGTTTTGTTTCGAAAACGAAGAAATGAAAACAGATAACAAATTAAAGAAAAAGCATCATTAATTGAACTTGGGTGAAACCTCGTTATAATTTCGCATGTTATTACTTATTTATTTTTCTTGGGAGAAAGAGAAATTGAAATTCAGCTAATTCTATAGACGACAGCTTTTTGATTTTTTGATATTTGATTGGGATTGGCATATAAGTAGCAGTTATACAGACAAATAAAATATCCTCATAATCATGTTACAGCTATAGCTCATTTCAAGCAATATTTTATACATGGTGATCCCAAGCATTCTGCGTTTTCTTAAATTTTTTTACTGCTTTCTTCATTGTCATCGGACTGAAAATTTTCACTGAAATATATGAGGTATAACATGTACAGAGACTGTTCGCACATTTTTTAGACGATTTCATTTCGCAGTAAGAAAAAATCGTTTGCATGGAGAATTTTATTTTCACAACAGTTATATTTTTGGAAGTTTTATTTATCTTCTGATATTTAGAATTTTTGTTTAGATGCAAATATGCGCTTTTAAAATGGCAGTGGGTGGAAGGATAGGTATCAAGTATCAAGACAAAACAAGCAGCCACACATCACAATCCGCAACTGCTTTTCTAGAAAAAAATGGAACAAAAAACGGGAATTAAAACCATACCTTTCACTGACATTTCTGCTAAATCTTCTGATGTATCACTGTTGGATTTTTGTGTTTTTCGACTCTTAAAATCAACATTATCCAAACACCGACCTACAACGCTTTGTGGACTTTGGAAAGACTTTGTAGAAAAATATACCTCTTCCGATATTATAAAAAGCATTATTATCATAGAAATTATGATGTAGAATGTTAGTTAAGAACAAGGGCTATCAAACTGAACAAATAAAACACGAAATATGAGTGAAATTGCTTCAGTACACTCCATCAAAATCGTCTAAAAAATGTGCGAACAGCCTCTGTACTTTACACCCCTGAAGTTTCAGAAAAATTCGTCAAATATTTTTTTAGATGTTTCTAGAAAGAAAATGCCTAAAATCGTAAATATAGAGTCACTTATGACAAGGTAATGTACAGTGTTGCCAGATCTGGCGGATTTTTTATTCAACAATCACCAATAATTTTGGGATGTGATATTCGATATACATAATAGACTCTCAATCATCGAAGTGATTAGGCAAACGTTACAATAAAAAAATATTGAATAAAAAATCCGCCAGATCTGGCAACGCTGGTAGTGTATTTTTCAATGAAGGTTGTGAACTGTTCAAAGTTAAATATTGGCAACAGTATATCATGTAATAAGATTCGTCTATGATGATAAACATTACAAAACAGTGTTTCACGAAACTTAATTATATATATATATTTTTTCTTTTTTACTGTATAGTATAGAATAACATTTATCGAAGTCTAAGGTTAAACGGTTCGATTACGTTTATATAGTTTATCCTTGAGATAAACAACTATTTTTGCTGCATATAGAATAAAATGAAAGATAATGATTTTACAGGTTTATGAACATTTTGATATATATTTTTAAAAGAACGAGTGGATATATTGTTCAATTTTGTCAATAATATACTAGATAAGAAGAGTTGCTTATTTTAGTGAAGCAAATTGCGAGAAATTAAATCTCAAAACATAATGACTTTCTTTTTTTTTTCTTCTTTTTTTAAGTTTAGACCAAGGTCTACATTAAACAGTATAGCGATATTTAAATGGCTCATCTGATGATATTTAGAAAGAAATAGTTATTTTTGGAGATTATAGAACGAAATCAACTATCATAATTTCACTGGTTCGTGAGCAGATATAAAAGTGGTTTTTAAATGAAGGTTGACAAACATTAAATGTTAAAATTTGGTAATAACTTATTATCTTCATAATTAGAATAGTCTTGATTTTTCGGGGATCTCGCTTAAAACTGACGTCATAGCTACAAAAATGTATTGAAATAAAGAAAGTAAATTTATATACACAGTGAAATAAATAAATAAATAAAATAAAATAAAAAGAATAAAATAATATTTTGAGAGAAAAATTACATGAAAAATTACGTGAAAACTGAAAGATATATATATTAACAGAAATAAAACTATTTCCATGGTTTGAAATAATAAAATAACAAGGAAAGGAAATTTAAAAGAAAAGAGAAAAAATTAATTCTTCAATTTTACTTAAATAAATAAATGAAATTCAAATTGGTATGATATAGTTTTGATAAATATGTAGTTTAACCCACTGTTTAGCCTGTTTATCAAAATTCCCAATTCGGCATAATGTTATGTCTTCATTTCGTAAGTTCAATCATTTCATAATGAAAATAAAAGAGCAGATCATCGGGCAACAAGGTTTGGAGCGCTTTGTATATATATAGTACAAGTAGCGTGTTAAACTACAACGATTAAAATTTTGTTTATTGGTTAATTAATATGTTATTTATTTTTGTTATATACGGTATGTTAAAGGTTTCCCGGTGCCAAGATTATCGTCATGATCGAAAAAAGCATGAAATGGTAATACATGAAGTGTAATAAAATTAAAATATTTGTATACTAACATGTGTGATTATTTTATTTTTTAATTATATATGTGTGTTTCATTTTAAAATGTAGGGGAGACCGGGACACAGTGGACCACTTTTACACTATCAATTTTTTTTCACAAAAAACAGAAAAGCAATGTACTTGAAAAAAAAAAAAAAAAAAAAAAAAAAAAAATGGAATTAATCTCTAAGCTCTTCTTAACATGTCATAATTTTTTTATAACAATATTTCTAATATATTATGAATTAAAAAATAAATTGTGAGCACTCACAAAGTGGACCACTGTGCCCCATCACCGGGCTACAGTGGACCAGCCTTTTTTGTTTACATTAAATTAATATAACCTTTTTTTTTTTTTTTTTCTAATATTAGTTTCTTATACTATTCTAGTCTAAATAACATAATTCTAGCATTTTCATGAGATAAAATAACCAAAATTAAATTAAAAGAAACAAATGAGGAATGAATCTCAGTAAGAAAATTTATTAAGTTTAAATAGATATTGTTTTTATTCTTTTATTAATATTATATAAATAAATTTTTTTTTTTAATTCAGATATTGATAAATATTATACTGCTATTCAATTATTTAATATTTTTGTAATCATTTTGAAATATAATTAATTTACATTGTATTTGTACGATAGATTTAAATAAAATATATTAAGCTACTTCTTTTGCTTTTCCCATATGATCTCTAAAAACAACAAAAATAATAAATAATTCCTACTATTTATTAAATTATATTTTTTGTTATTATTAATACTATATATTCAAATAGTTAATAAATTTAGATATTAACAATAATTATACTACTATTCAAATACTTACTCTTTCAGAAATTTATTATTATTATTATTATTATTATTATTATTATAACATTAAGATATTTATTACTTTGAGGTATACTTTACATTATATTTGTATCTATAAATTTAATTAAAACAAATATATTAAATCTAATTTGTACTTTTAGAAACACTGGAAGTTGGTCTACTGTGCCTCATACAGAGGTGGTCCACTGTGCCCGTGCCCCGTGTTAGAGTAAAACAAATAATAATAATAATAAAATAGTCTATAGACTATAAATATGCTAATAATTTTTAGGAATTTAAAAACAGCAATATCTTGTCTTTGGCTGCATACAACTAGTACTATGCTGTCATACATGTGTATCCATATGAACTAAAAGAGTTGAATATTAATAGATAAAAATAGGGGTGGTCCACTCTGCCCCGTCCTCCCTTATGTGTATACGTATATATTAAAATGCCTATAGTATATGCATGTTAAAAGATGTACTTTTATATATTATGTATATTTGATGGTCGTTTAGAAACGGTTTGCAACACTCTTTGTCGTTTATTCCGGTGTCCATAAATTTACAAAAGTAGTGTTTTTTTTTTTTTTTTTTAACTTATTCACAAGATTTCTGTTTTATGACTTTTATTATTTTTCAAGGATTTTTCACACTTTCTACGACTGCTTCATAATATTTTTAACATGTACATTCTTCTCAACAAATCACAACCTAAAAATTTACTTAACTGATTCCATTGATGTACAATATAATTAAATTAAATGATTAAGGTAGCATTTTCAATTTCTTGGAGGCTTTAGTATATTAAAAATTATAATGTAGTTGTAAAAAATAACATTATTTTTAAAAATGTCATGCAAACCGATTTTAAATGATTTAAATTTACATGCGAGCTAAACAAAAAAAGAGTTATAAACACAGAAGTACGCTTAATTAAAAATATCGACAGCTAGGCAGCCGAATGCAAACTAGTGTAATAAGAATTGCTTATTTTGGTAACATAAATAGTAGAAAACAATTTCACAAAACATATTGAAAAAGAAAAGTGTTATTAAAATTATGAATTAACTTTATCAAAGTCTAGGTCAAACAGTACAAGTATTATGGCATTATCTAAATGTGCTTGAAATGAATATATATACCAGATCGAAATCAAAGTTCGTGAACATGATATAACTAGCGTATACTTTGCTTACTTTAATTTCTTGTCTGTTAGTCAATAAAATTTGAAATAATTTTTTTTTAATGATGTAGGTTTATTTCAATTTAGAATTTTTCATAATATATAATTTTATAGACTATATGATTAGCATATATATATTTTGCACGAAGTTAAAATAGAAAATGTATTTAAAAAAAATTATACAATGCATTATATACATATTTTAAGAGAAAAATTACGTGAAAAATGAAAGGGACATTGATTAACAGAAATAAAACTGTTTCCATGGTTTGAAATAATAAAATAGCAAGGAAAGTAAATTTAAAAGAAAAGAGAAAAAAATTAATTTTTCAATTTTACATAAATAAATAAATGAAATTCAAATTGGCATGATACAGTTTTTATAAAGAAGTTAGTTTAACCCACTGCATAGCCTGCTTTTCAAAATTTCCACTTCGGCACAATATTCTGTCTTCATTCTGTAAGTTCCATCACTTCATAATGAAAATAAAAGAGAAGATCCTCGGGCAACAAGGTTTAGCGCACTTTAAATATATATATAGTACAAGTAGCTTGTTATACTACAACGATTAAAATTTTGTTTATTGGTTAATTAATATGTTATTTATTTATTTATTTTTGTTATATACGGTATGTTAAAGGTTTCCTAGTACCAAGATTATCGTCATGACCTAAAAGAGAATGAAATGATAATTCATAAAGTATAATAAAATTAAAATATTTGTATACTAACATGTTTGACTATGTTATTTTTTAATTATATATGTGTGTTTCATTTTAAAATGTATGTGCGTATATGTATACATTAAAATGCCGGTAGTGTATACATGTTAAAAGATGTACTTTTATATATAATGTTTATTTGTCGGTCGTTTAGCGATGGTTTGCAACACCCTTTGTCGTTTATTCTGGTGTCCATAAATTTACAAAAGTAGTAATTTTATTTTATTTATTTATTTTTTTCCAGATTTTTTTAAATTTATTCACAAGACTTCTGTTTTATGACTTTTATTATTTTTCAAGGATTTTTCACACTTTCTACGACTGCTTCATATTATTTTTAACACGTATATTCTTCTTAACTAATAGCAACCTAAAAATTTACTTAACTGATTCTGTTGATGTTTAATTAAATTAAATGATTAAGGTAGCATTTTTAATTTCTTGGAGGCTTTAGTATCTTAAAAAATTATAATGTAGTTGTTAAAGAATAACATTATTTTAAAAAATATCATGTAAACCGATGTTAAATGATTTAAACTTACATGCGAGCTAAATAAGAAAGGAATCATAAACATGGAAGTACGCTTAATTAAAAATATCGACAGCTAGGCGGCCGAATGCGAACTAGTGTAATAAGAGTTGCTTATTTTGGTAACATAAATTGTAGAAAACAATTTCACAAAGCATATTGAAAAAGAAAGGTGTTATTAAAATTATGAATTAACCTTTATCAAGGTCTAAGTCAAACAGTACAAGTGTATGGTTTTATCTGATATATGCTTGAAATATTTTTTACTTTCTTCTATATGTAATATAGAGAACGTAAAAATTTTCGACCTCGGGTTTTTGATGAATTTACACGTTTTGAGAGCTGTAGAACACGATTTGACCATTTTTAGAAAATGTCTGTCTGTCTGTCTGTCTGTGTGTGTGACAAAATTTTGTGGCAACTGTATCTCAGAAACTACTGCACAGAATTTTATACAAATTGGTATGTAGTTGCACCTTGACATAAATTAGTGCCTATCAACTTTTGGTAAAAATTGTCTTACAGGTTACGTTGCCATCTCGCTTTTTCTAAATTTTTAACATGGTGATATAGGACAAAATTTTGTATAAATGTGCATAAAGAGAATTATTTTTTAGTAATCATTATGAAATTTACAAGAATTATTTATAATAGAGATAGTCAACTGGGAAAAATTTTTTGTATGCGTAGGAGCCTCGCCCCCCCCCCCCCTTCTGGGGGGAAGTCCCCCCTCGAGGGGAGTAAATTTTCAAGATGGGTATCATTCGAAAGGTCTCGTCAATACCTTTAAAACGAATGGTTGAACTATAAATCTGTGATAATTTAAAACAAAGTTATCGATTTTTTTTACTTTTAACGAAAAAAAAAAAAAAAAAAAACTTTGAAAAAAAAAATCGTATTTTTATTTATTTATTTTATTTATTAATTTTTTTTTTTTTTTTTTTTTTAACGAAATTTAACCAGACTTGGTATTTAGTTGCCCCCTGACACAAACTGGGGCTGATTAGATTTGGGGATCAATCGATCAACAGGTGGTGCTGTGATCGTATTTTTTCTAAATTTTTAACATGGCAGTATAGGACAAAATTTCGTATAAATGTGCATAATGAGAGTTATTCTTAACCTGTAATTGTGAAATTAATATGAATTATTGATAATAGTAGTAGTTAATTAGGAAAAAATTTGGGGCATCGCTTCCTCCCCCTAGGGGGAAGTACCCCCCCCCCCCTGCGGGGTGGGGTAAATTTTCAAGATCGGTATCTTTCGAAAGGTCTCGTCAATACCTTTAAAGCGTATGGTTGAACTATAAATCTGTGATAATTTAAAACAAAGTTATCGATTTTTTACTACAAAAAAAAAAAAAAAAAAAAAAAAAAAAAAAAAAAAAAAACACTTTGAAAAAAATCTTTTTTTTTTTTTTTTTTTTTTAAACATTTTCACTGCATGAATTTGTATAGGAAAATATAGAAAAAAGTCTTGTGGTGGCCACAACATACTAGTTTTTTCTTCTTATGACCATACATCGAAATCAAAGTTCGTGAACATGATATAACTAACGTATACTTTGCTTGCTTTAATTTCTTGTCTGTTAGTCATTAAATTTCAAATCATTTTTTTTTTTTTTTTTTTTTTTATGTTACAGGTTTGTTTTAGTTTAGAATTTTGTATAATTTTTAATTTTATAGACTATATGATTAACATATATTGTACATATATATATATATATATATATATATATATATTGCACGAAGTTAAGATAGAGAATTTATAAAAAAAAATTATACAATGCAATAAATACATATTTTTACTTTCTTCTATATTCAATAGAAGAAATTATTGGATTCGTAAAAATTTTCGACCTCGGGTTTTTGATGGATTTACACGTTTTGAGAGATGTAGAACACGATTTGACCATTTTTAGAAAATGTCTGTCTGTCTGTCAGTCTTTGTGTGTGTGTGTGACAAAATTTTGTAGCAACTGTATCTCAGGAACTACTGCACAGAATTTCATACAAATTGGTATGTAGTTGCGCCTTGACATAAATTAGTGCCTATCAACTTTTGGTAAAAATTGACTTACAGGTTGCATTGCCATCCGGCTTTTCTAAATTTTTAATACGGTGATATAGGACAAAGTTTTGTAGAAATGTGCATAAAGAGAATTATTTCTATAAAAACATATTATTACAATTTAAAGACTCGGATAACAGATACTATATTGCCTCTATAATCTATAAGTTCACTAAACATGATATGTGAGATGGCTATTATGAAAAGTCTATGCTGAATCAAATTGTGTGCGTGTATATCGTCTGATAAATGTTCTTGTTATGCTGCAATTTCTCTCATTTACCGAAAGGTTATATTTCAGCTTCTTTTTACTTTCTCTTACCCATAAGGTAGAGAAAGTATTGTTTCTGGTTCAAATTTTCGAACGCAAGATTTTGTTATATTTACACGTTTTGAGGTTCCCTGAATACGAAAATCATGTTTTTAGCAAATGGTCTGTGTGTATGTCTGTGTGTCTGTGTGTGAGTCTGTTATCAGCATATCTTAAAAACAAATTATGTCAGAAAGTTCAAACTTGGTATTCTAAATGTGTATCATATAGGGATGCTACAGTAAGCTTTTCGTTAAGATCAAGCAAATGGTTCGATCAAGGGATGGTACAATCAAGGGAATTCTAATACATTACGTCTATGGGGGAAATTGCAGGAAATTAGAGTTTAACGCCTATAGACTGCACTAAACCAAATGAAACGAATATATATTTTTTGTAATAGAGATAGTTAACTGGGAAAATTTTTTTGTGTATGTAGGAGCCTCGCCCCCCCCCTCGAGGGGAGTAAATTTTCATGATGGGTATCTTTCAAAAGAGCTCGCCAATACCTTTAAAACGAATGGTTGAACCATCGATCTGCGATAATTTAAAACAAAGTTATCGATTTTTTTTTACTTTTAAGGAAAAAAAAAAAAAAAAAAGAAAAAATCGTACTTTTTCTTTTTTTAAATATTGAGAGTAAAATGGACTTTTTTTTTGGATATTTGGTGTTATACTACTTCTCTAATATGGAAATCGTCTGCCTTATCATAAAAGATAATTTTTTTAAATAATAATTTTAATAAATTATTTTTTAAAAAGAGAATTATTTTTTAATAACCGAATTAAATTCTATATAAATGTAGGTGCATTAATGAAATGGGGGGTTGAGGGGGGCGGTAGCCCCCCTCACACAGAACTAATTATCATATAAAACTCTTCAGAAGCCTAATATGAATTGTTTAACATAGGTTTACATAACAGTACTCGTTATCTTACCTATTAATCTGCAACCTGTATTTATAGTATTAAATTTCAGGGTAAGAGAAAGTCGTGTGAGTGACACACCAGGTTATTTGTATAAGGAGAAAAAGAAAAAGAAATTGATATGTAAAATGGGTATTATACACACCACAATATTTTAAATTAATTTTTCTTTGAAAATCCTGTAATATAATTAAAGTAATATTGGCAACATTAGATACAACTGCAAGCATTGTTTTGATTTTTCTTATGTAAGGTCTATATGCCATCAATAAATTTGAAGTTTGCTACCAGAGAGTATCCCAAAATCAAGTTCAGTGGATAAACGCAAGTGAAACTTCAATTCCAATTGTTACTTGGAATTGAAAGTATCAAAATTTCAGAAACTTGTACGTCTTATCTTGAGATAAACTTTGAAATTCAAAGAAAGAGAAAACCAAAGAAAAGTTATCGGAAATAATTATAATCAATATGACACATGCTAAAATAAAACACAATAAAACGCAAAACCTACAGAAATTCATGAATTTGAGTAGATCAGGAAATATATATATAAATGTGCATATATTTATTAGAAATATATATTAGAAATATATGTATGTATATATACATAAATGTGCATATTTATTTCTTATTTCAAATATGTATATATACAGGGTGATTCCGAGGTCATGGTACAAAACAGGAAGGGTGGTAGAGAACATCACAAGAATTCAAAATTGTAAAGGAACCTATGTCCCCAAACTTCCTTTAAGAACTTTTCCTAAATACTTCCTTTAAGAACTGGAAGTTTTGGACTCCTGTGTACTTCTAACTCCACATACTGTGTAAATTTTAAAATCTCGAATGCTTTATTATTTCGCAAAATTGTACACAATGTTCATATTATTGCAATCCCTATGATAAAGTATATCGATAAAAACAGAATTTATTTATTTATGCAAGCTTTAGCATGTAAAAACTCTTTAAAAAGTGCACACTGTAAAAAATTTGCAGGAAAATTTGCAGGTTTTTACCCGTCAGCAAACGTTCCTGCCCATTAATTAGTGTTTTGCGCGTAATTTATCATTTTGAATACCACTTTATATATAAATCAATTTTTTTTTATTATTCCTTTAAAGATATGTACTACAAATGATTAATGAGGTTTACTATAAAAAGAAGTGGTAAAAGACTGCTGAAAACTTTGTGGTATAGCGGAAAATTTCAAGTCATATCAGAAAATAAGGATGTGCCCACCCTGTATGGTAAAAAACGGTCATGACCGTAAAAATTAAACGTGCGAAGACACCTAAGTTTACGTGTTTTTTTTAACAGTGAACATTGGAGAGCCACGCCCATATCTACGGAAAATCACCCAGTTCTTAAAGGATTAAAATTATGTTTCGACACATGAGTTCCTATACAATTCTGAATCCTTGTAATGTTATCTACCTCCCCTCAAAGTTTGTCCCATGACCTCCGAATTACCCTGTATATACAAATGAAAATTAAATGATATGCTATTTATAAAACTAAATATTGCGATTTTTATTATTCTAGAAAGTTCACCATTTACAAATTAATGATTATATTTTTTTCTCAAAAAGTCTGTTAAAAAAGCACACACATACAAAAGAAAGTGTGTAAAGGAAGTAAAAACTGATTATAATTTAATATTTGAAACAAGTGTATTTTTGCCTAACAAAAAATGCCTTCTAAAATACCACCATCATTCTCGCTGGCGTGACCCACCGGTGGGTCACAGCTACAGTCGGCAGCAAATGTATACGAGCACTAGCAATAATCCCTATCAAAAAAAGAAGTACACTTAATACTGCTTTATTAAATAAATCCTTGCCGAGTCATGTTCTTAGTCAGTCTAAGAACATGATTCGACAAGGATTTATTGAACAAAACAATTTTAAGTGTACTTTTTTGATATTGGAATTATTGCCTAGTTCTCGGATACTTTTGAAAAGGCTATGTAAACAAAATGCGCCGGCGTGAATGTGTTAAGAAAAATTATATATAAAGTAGTATGTTGTGGTCACCACAAAACTTTCTTCTATGTTTTCCTGTACAAATTCACTCAGTACAAAATAATTTATTAAAACTATTATTTATTAAAATTATCTACCATGATGAATGCAGACGATTTTCATCTTAGGGGAAACTAACATTGAGTATCCGAAGAAAGACAGTTTTATTCGCTATGATTAATATTTTAAAAAATGCGTTTTCATAATGGTTATCTCTATTTAAAGTTTCGTTAAGTTATACGTCATAGAAGTTGAGATATTATATTCCCGTTCTCGGAGAATATTGAATATAGAATCGCTTTCTATTAGTTGATATGCATCAAAATTGAATGAGCATAATGTCTCTTAATGACCTTCTAACATATCAAGTTTTGTTTGATTATACGCAATAGAACCTGAGATATAGCTTTCCGTTAAATTGTGGAAATCGCTGTGTACCAGCGCCACCTGTTGAGAGATTGATATAAAATGTTTACAGGCTCTAATCTATGTCATGGTGCATCTACATATAAATTTATATGTGATTCTGTGCAGTAGTTCCTGAGATATAGCCTTCCCTTAAAATGTAGAAATCACTATATGGCAGCGCCAGCTGTTGAGAAATCAGTACCGAAACCTAATACGCATTTAATTTGGACAAGGTGCATCTACATATAAATTTATATGCAGATTTATGCTGTAGTCCCTGAGATAAAAATTTCCTTAAAATTGTGGAAATTGCTGTATAACAGCGTCACCTGTTGAGCAATTTGTACCAAAAGTTGGTAGGCACTGATTTAGGTCAAGGGGTATCTACTTATAAATTTATATGCGATTCTCTGTAGTAGCACCTGATATACAGTCACCACAAAATTTTTGTCACACACACACACGCACACAGACAGACATTTTCTAAAAATGGTCAAATTGTGTTCTGGACCTTTCAAAACGTGTAAATTCATCGAAAACCAGAAGATGAAAATTTTTACGAATCCAATACTTTCTTCTATTGAATATAGAAGAAAGCAAAAATTAAAATCTGATTACAAACTATTTTTGATGACAAATTTATATAAAATTATATTAATGATGTATAACGATCATGTCACACAAATTATATGTTTATGTCTTCATTTCTTTTAAAGTTATGCTCTGGATAAGAAAACGACAAAATAAGTTGTTTCTTAACAATCGGAAACTAGTGCAGTTTTTATCAGTATCTTTCTCAATTCATTTTAAATTTACAAATATCATGTGTTTCAAGTCCTAAACACACACACATATACAAAAAAATGTTACTTATCCTTTATAGCGCACCCAGAAATTGTTATAATGTCTGAAATTCAGACACAATTGTGTCTGAAACGGGTGTTTAATTTTAAGATGCTAAAAAGTGTCTTAAAAGGCACATCGTTTCACACTCGAAACGTCTGAAATTCCGCCATCTTTGATCCTGTCTATAGTGAATATTTTTCATAAATAAATAAATAAAAAGATGCGTTTTATACTGTTTACCTGTGAAAAATAGATTTTAGAATCTCCTAAAGCATAAAAAAAATATATTAATAATTTTTACAAATATATTCCCCGTTGCACTGACACCCAATCGAACTGACACCCAATAGAATTAAAGTCGAGTGTCTTCCCAATCAAGCCATCGGTGCTTACGCTGTACTCTCCTTGTATAATAAAATATATTCTAGTATCCGTAAAACAAATCGAAGTTTTATGTTTTTGCAATAAAACTGTCCATAAGAAGTAAAGCTTAATACATATTATTTTAAATTTCATGTGTAGAGGTTTAGAGTTTTTTTTTTTTTTTTTTTTTGTAAAATGCGTAATAAATATGAAAAAATAGTAGCCTATGGATTTTAAACGTTTTTTTTTTTTTTTTTTTTTTTTTTTAACTAGTATTTGCAAAAAAAAAAAAAAAAAACTATATACAAGAAACCAAAAAAAAAAAAAAAAAAAAAAAAAAAAAAAATGCTCTTTTACATTTTGAAGTGTAGGGAAACATAAAATAATTTTTAAAACGCGAAAAAAAAAATCAATTATGCACAAATTGTTTAAGATTGTTTAGTTACTTTCTTAGCTACAAGTTACATGCTTCGTTTATCTTAATATTTTTTTGATTTATTACATGTGAGAATTTTAAATAAAAACAAACTTTGTTTTTTAATTTTTAACAGAATAAGATCCGTGTCTAAGTATTTTAAATAAGTTAACTACTTATATTACATAAAATAATGTCAAATTTATTTGTTTAAAAAAAATGTTAAAACAGGATATGCATGCTGCTTAAAGTAGATTCCATATGGAAAATTTGTTAAGTAATACAAATGTCTGAATTTCTAAATGTCTGAATTTTTAAGTGCCTAAATTGTAAAATGTCTGAAATTTTATGTGCCTTAAAATGTTATATGTCTTGATTTCAGACATATTAACTTTATTCAGACACTTATCTCAGCTCATTTATAAAAAAGACACTTACGTGTCTTAATTTAAGACAGCACATACGTCTGAAATTTTGCATGCGTAAGTGTTTCAGACATTCATGTGTCAGACACATTTCTGTCTGAATTTAAGACGCTTTTATTTACAGTGTAGAGAAGCTGTAAAAAAATAAAAGGTACCAAAAATATTGACACTCTTCTTCTTTTCATACGTTAACAATACGTTTGTTATAAACTAGCGTTTATTAAACATACGTTTATTAACATATTATATAAACATATTTATATAAACATACGTTTATTATAAACTAGCAGGCTTTGCCCACTTGCTGGACACTATACTTAAATGAGTTGTCAAAATCTTATATCATTATTAATAACCTAAGTTAAAGTTCCGCTGTGTTCGGTACAGGTTTTTCCAGCTCGCAACATGAGGAGTCTTAACTCCCATTGCCTTCGGCAGAACTTACTCGCTTTTTACTTCCCTTTCCCCAGCGAGTAAGTTCGAAGTGTTGCAAAATCCAACCAAAGTACATAATGCGTATACCTAATCAACATACACTCACCAAAATTCGCCATTCTAAAATAATTTAAGGGGAATTAAAACAGGAAATTGTGTTTTTACACGTGTTTATTGCCTCCCAACTCCAAGGGGAGTAAGAGGGGGCGAGGGCGGGGGGGGGGGGGGAATTTCGATAAATCCTGTTACTTTAGGTGTCGGATACATATAAACAATGCAAGCACCAAAATTCGCGACCGCATCGCTCATAAATTTCCCAGAACAAATTTAGCGCTTAAAAGGGTGTTTCGAATTTGCTCTTCGTAACACATATCCCCCCCCCCCCCAAAAAAAAAAAAAAAGATAGAAGATCACAAAAAATCAAAAACATGCTTGGGAAATATCCCAAAGAAGATGCATGGCTGTTTTCAACATCTCTGTTTCGTTTCTGGTAGAGTTCTACTAAAAAATCCGGAATTTGCAAAATTTCCCGCTAAAATTTGATTTCCCCCCTCCCTCGCCTTAAAAATCGAAATTTCCTAAATCGTAGATAATGATTTATTTGTACTCATGTGTAGTTTCCCCATATGCAATTTCTTCTGTGAAATAATTTGGAGCCGAGTTATGCTTACAAAGGGGTTTTTTCTTTCTGTCTCCCCAAAGGGGGGGGGGACGGGGTAATTTTGATAAATCCCGTTACTTTAGGTGTCGGATATATATAAACAATCCAAGCACCATAATTCGTGACCGCAGCTTGCATAGATTTCTCAAGATAAATTTAGCGCAAAAAGGTGTATGGCGATTTTGCCCCTTCGTAACCCCCCCCCCCCCCCAAAAAAAAAAAAAAAAAAAAAAAAAAAAAAAATCGGAAACCACAAATGACCAAAACTGTGTTTTTGGAAACATACTAAGGAAATCGCATATCTTTTTTCAACATCTTTGTTCCATATTTGGTAGAGTTCTATTCAAAAAACCAGAATTTGTGAAATTTCTCGCCAAAAATCGATTTTCTCCCTCCCTCCCCTTAAAAATTGAAAATTCCTAAATCGTAGATAATGTTTTATTTGTATTCATATCTAGTTTCCCCATTTGCAATTTCTTTACTGTGAAGTAATTTGGAGCCGAGTTATGCTTACAAGCGTGGTTTTAACTTTTGCCCCTCCAGGGGGGAACGTGGAAGAATTTCGAAAAAGTTGATAGGTAAAATTTTAAGTTTGGTAAGGGCATACATTCCTACCACGCGCCGTTGAATTCCGTCCAGTTGTTCTCACGTGATACCCGGACAAATGTAGCGTTACAGACATACAAATACGATGATACACACACACAAACAAAATTTTCTGAACTCATTTTTGGTTTTCATGGTGTGTGAAACGTGAAGATATCGGAAAATATTTTGATTATGACAAATTTACAGACAAAAGTCTGATTTTTATTAATATAGATATGAATATGTTGTTGGGCTGGTATAATGTATGGAACCAGTATCTCTACATATAATAAAAGAAGATGAGTATGTGTAAATATCCGAAGCTTTGTAGGCAAACGGCTGATCGCAGAGCTACAGAATTTTGCACGGCAGTCCGCTTGACCTCTCCTGATGCACCTCGAAGCTCCATTTCCAATTTTTTGATTAGTTTATTTTAAAATTAATTAAAATATGACATTTCTTAAAGGATTGACTTTGGAGATAGAAAAGTAAATGTGAAAACTCTTTTCGTGGCCCATTAGATGAAGAACGTCATGTGAATAACACGAAGGTCATGGGTTCCAATCTGCAATATGCAGAGCTACAGAATTTTGCACAGAGGTCCGTTATCACTTCTCCTGATGCACATTAAAACTCAATCTTAGAATTTCTTGATTAGTTCTTTTAAATTATTATTATTATTATTATTATTATTTTTTTTTTTTTTTTTTCAGTTTAATACACTATCTACTAATATGTATTTCGATGCTTTCGAATTTAGACTTTTATTAAATATCTAGAAAGTTCTTTAGGAATTATCTTAAGGGTACTAAAACTTTGGCAGTATAAAGAACATGCTATACTTCATATATTTCAGCAAAAAAATGTGTCCTGAGGAGGAAAGAAGGACCAGTAAAAAATTAATCAAAAATCAAAAATGTTTTGTATCACTCTGTAAAAAAAGAATGCTTGAAATACATTTTGGCTGTAGCATGTGATTATGAAGATTTTTCTCATTATCTGTATAAATGTTTATAAGGCTACCACATATATTCATGGACATTTAACAGATTTTTTAAAAGATTGAAAAAAAAAAAAACCACTTCTTTAATTATAACACGTAGGGTATTAGACCCAGTGCAAAGACTTTTTAGAAAATTTGGCATTCGAAATTAGACACAACATACTGTAATCAAAATGCAAAAACGTTCAATATCTTAAGAAACATGAGCATTTTACTAAATAATTTTTAACTACGCATGCGCTAACTTAAAAAAAAAAAAACATCATTTGCATAATTTAATAGCTAAAAGTATCGAGCAACCTATATGAAAACCCCACATAAATATTAGGTAAATTCAAAAAGTTATGAAAAATAGAATGGACAGAATTTCAGTTCTCTCAAAATAAAAACTAAACTATAAGGATTTACTCACATTTTTATCTTGATTAAATCAATGCCCAATGATAATAGAGTGTTCACTGATTTTAAATAAATATTGATAAAACCACCTATATCTTCCTATATATATATATATATATATATATATATATATATATATGTATTTTTTTTTTTGAGAAGAACTGAAATTCTGTTCCTTTTATCTCTCATAAGTTTTTCAATTTACACGGTATTTGTTTGGGGTTTTCATCAGGGCCCGACTATGCTTTTTGAAGACCCGGGGCATTGATGCTATTTGGAGGCCCCCTTACTCTGCTCTCTATTTCCTCATTTTTTAGCAACCTATAACAAAATCATTAGTTTTATGTTAAAGACAAATGAAAAACTGAAGCACATTAAACAGCAAATGTTTAGGAAATTAGTCACAAAATTTAAAAATTGTTAGCTCTCTAATAAAATATAGAAAAAAAATTCAATCAATTTTTGTTTTTAATATATAATGAAAATTTTTTTTACTATTCCTTCTCAATTTTTGGAAATGAGACCCCCTACATTTGGAGGAGCTGAGCCAGTGCCCCATGTGCCCATGCCATAATCTGGCCCTGGTTTTCATATAAGTTGCTCAATACTTTTGGCTATTAAATTATGTAATTGAAATTTTTTAAAAGCTAACGCATGCGTAGTTAAAAATTATTTTGTAAAAATGCTCATATTTCGTGAGACATTTAACATTTTTGCATTCTGATTACAGCATATTGTGTCTAATGTAGTATGCCAAATTTCCTAAAAATGGTTTTGTACTAGGTCTAATAACCTAAGTGTTAAAATTTAAAAGTAGAATTTTTTTTTCAATAAATAAATAAATAAATAAATAAATAAAGGTAGCCTCATAAAAAATTGTACAGATAATGAGAAAAATCCTCATAATCATATGCTACAGCCAAAACGCATTTAAAGCATTCCTTTTTACAGGGTGATCCAAAACATTTTGTTTATAGTTTAATTTTTTACTGGTCTCCTTTTCCTCTTCAGGACAGAACTTTTGCCGAAATATATGAGATATAACATGTTCTTTACAATACCAAAATTTCAAGATGATTGCTAAAGAACTTTTCTAGGTAGTTGACAAAACGTCTAAATTTGAAAGTGTCCAAATACTTATTGGTAGATAGTGTAGTGTAGATTGTATGGTGCTGCCATCTGTTGTTATAGAGTGAAGATGATAATCTGTCCAATAAGCGTGGTTCTGTGGCTGTAGCCTATTAGCTTATAGTGCATGGTCACATCCAGCTCTGTGCATGCGCAGCTGAACTCAAAGGACTCTCTCTAAACACTTTAGTTTTAGTTTTGCTTTACAGCCGATTCGGCTGGTTGTTTTGTATTAAACTATAATCCAGTGATATTTTCATATATAAAAGTTTAGTTGGTTTATTGGTCTTACCTCAAGCATCACGCAACCTACATAACTCATCTAATTTACCTTAAAACCACAGTTCTTGAAAAATAACAGCTCCATTTACCGTCCAATTAACACCTAAATTTAAATATTCAATTAAGGTGCAAATGAAAGTAGTGGAGAAGCAGAAACAATATAGCATAGATGGGAAAGACGCTGCTGAAGGCAGCACGGAACCGAAACAAGATTTTAAGCGATTTCAATGATTTTTTTTTTTTTTTTTTTTTTTTTTTTTAAGTGATTAATGCTTTTGAAAATTCCTTTAAATATAGTGACTAGCAAAGCAGGCAAAGCCTGCAAGTAATGTATAAAGGAAGTTCACTTCTTCTTCTTCTTCTTTTTTTTTTTTTTTTTTTTTTTTTTTAAAGTCACGACTAATTTATTTTCCCTTTGAAAAACAGCAATTTAATATAGGTATGAAACGGATATCGATTTTGCAGAATATCGCATATCCATATCCAGCAGACAATGGAGTTCCATATATTCGATAACCGGAAAAATCACTGTCTGTTACAATTATAAATTTAAACTCTGAAATTGGGTAGTTTCTGAAAAGAAAAGTGAAAATATCCAAGTGCAGGTCTTTTTGTCCCTTATCATATAAAATCGTTTCTCCTGTGTGAGTGAGAGTGAGTGAGTTGGTGACTAATTCATCATCGCCCAGCCCAAATCCCTGCACCTAGAAGCACGAAACTTTGTGAAAAATTCTTTCTGTGAAGTAACACACACTAAGAAGCGATTTTAGAAATTTCGCCCACCCCTCTAAAGGGGCTAAAGTATAATTTCACAAAAACCTTTATATCTCAAAAAAAAAAAAATATATATATTTATATATCCGAAATTTTTTTACTTTAAAATATAGCTAACACAAATACATAAGAATCAATTTCTGGCATTTTAGAAATTCAGCTCTCAAGGACGGGATAGGGGCAAAACGTGATTTCACATGCAGAAATTGTGATTTCACATAATCCTTTTTATCTCAAAGAAAAAACATAAATACGTTAGATTTTTCGCTTTAAAATATAGCTAATAGAAATACATAAAAACCAATTTTTGGAATTTTAGAAATTCGATTCTCATGATGGGGGGGGGGGGGGGGGGGAGGGGGGTAAAACGTGATTTCACATGCGCAACACGTGATTTCTCATAATCATTTATATAACAGGAAAAAGAAAAAAAAGGAAAGAAAAGAAAACTGATATCCCTATGATTTTTACTTTAAAATATAAGAAACATAAATACCAAAAAAAAATTTTTGGAATTTTTAGGGGGCAAAACGCGTTTTCGCAGGGGCTGTGGAAAATGTATTATTATGTCTATTATTTATTTTATGAATATTATTACTATTGGATGGCAACGTTGGTTAAAAAAAAATAAGATACTTGGTCTCGTTTAATCGAGAGCTCGTGTGTATTAAAATTTTTAGAATCATTAATTTTCTGTTTTTTGAGTAGTAGGTTTTTTTCCATCGGGAATAAAGATTTTTGTATTTTCGAAATGTTTTTCTTTTTTGTAAATAATATTCAACGTAGCTGTGTTCTGTTTTACTGTTATTTGAATTTTTAGAAAGGCGCAGTACGTGTTATTCAATTGAGTAGCCGCTTTGAAGATAAAAGTGTGAATATTTCATTTACTGGCGTCCGTAGATAACACTAGTTTTTAAAAAGCAGAAGGAAACGGTGATTTTCCTTAGGTAGCTTTAATATTTGTGGCGTCCGCGACAGGACATTAGTGAAGAAACAACATGTTTCAAGCAGTAAAAGGATTTAAGAAAGATGATCTGATATATGTCTGAAATTGGCGAAGAAGTACCAGCCAATATTACCGTTTCAGGTTTAAAAAATATTATATTGAACAGTGAAGAATTAAAAAAAGCTGCGGAATTCGTTCAGGAACTATTAAGAAATGCTGTTGCCGAGCGAAAATTACAAGAGAAACACCAAGAAGAAAAGAAAGAGAAAGAATGAAACTTGAAGCTGAAAAAATGAAACAAGATAAAGAATTTGAATTTGAAAAAATTAAAATTGAAGCTGAAAAAGAAATCGAACTCGCTAGAATTCAAGCTCAAAGTCGAGGTGAGTCTGTTCCATTACATTATTTACCTGATTTAAGCAATTCAAAAAGAAAGTTTACGTTGCCTAGATTGGAATTTAGACAATTTGACGATGAAAAGAAAATAAGACTTCTTCACACACCATAAATTTTAAGCCAGCACAACCGGTTTCGAAAGGACGTAGCCTTCCTTCATCAGGTGCAAAAAAAAAAAAAAAAACACGTGCTACTGCCTTGGAGGCAAAAGCAAGACTGAAAGCAGGGCAAAATCCAGAGGGGGAGGAGCAACGCAAACAACCAATAGGAAGCATCATGCAGGACCAATCAGAGAGGAACATACATGCACACACAAAAACTAAAGGAAGGAGGGAAGGAATAAACAATCAATTATTATTTATTTATTAATCATAAATATTATTATTTATTTTTTTATTTATTAATTAATCATAATTATCATAAGTGGGGTATCTATAATGTCCATTGTAATAATTGTGATTTATCTTATATTGGTCAAACAAAAAGAAATCTTGAATGCCGTTTACGTGAACATTCTCGGTATGTTGTTAATCAAGAAATTTCTAAATCTTCTATTGCGAAGCACAGTTGGGAATTTGATCATAGTTTTAATTTTAAGAGTGCCAAAATTATCTTTCATGCCAAACACGTTTCCGAACTGGATTTTTTGGAAAATTTAGCTATTTACCTTAATCGTGATAAAATTGTCAATGAAAAATCTGATTCCACTTTGCTGTCTACAGCCTGGAAAAATTTGTTTAATTCAATTAAATAATTTTCTTCATTATGTTTATAACATAGTTATAATTAAATAATTCTAATTAAATAAATAAATATAAAAATAATAATAAAAATAATAAATCTTATTAAATTATAGCGATGAACATGTATGGAAAATATGAAGATGCTCTTCTGAGCTGTATTAATGAAGGCATAATTGAGGAAGTTCCCAAGAACGAAGTAAACTCTTATGGCAATTACTTACCTCATCGTTTTGTAATAAAACCTAGTAGCAGCACTACTCCAATTCGCCCAGTGTTTGATGCTTCAGCTAGATTAGCGAATTATCCTTCTTTAAACCAGTGCTTGGAATGTGGTCCTAACCAAATGAAACTTATCCCAGATATTTTACTTCGATTCAGAGAAAAATAATTTGGCGTTATAGCCGACATTAAAAAAGTTTTTCTGCAAATAAGCATTCGTAAAGAGGACAGGGATTTCCTGCGTTTTTTATGGTGAGAAAACTTAGAAGGAAAGAAACTGAAAGTTTTTCGCCATACAAGAGTTGTTTTTGGTGTTAAATGCAGTCTTTTCCTTTTGGCTGCCGTAATTGAGTATCATATTCGGCGTTGTAACGGATTTGAAGAATCTTTAAAGGAAAGGCTTTTAGAGAGTTTCTATGTAGATAATGTCGTTACCATCGTTAATAACAAAGAAAAATTAGATAAGTTTATCGTTAATTCTAAAGCTTTAATGGCCAAAAGTTGTTTTGATCTTAGAGAGTGGGAATGGTCTGGCGACTGTAATGAGACTAGCTCTAAGAAAGAGACTCAAGTATTATGTCTTATTTGGAATAAAGAGCTGGACACATTGGAAATTAACATGAAATGGTTAGACAATGTTAATATGGAAAAAGTAACTAAAAGAAATATGTTATCTGTCGTCCACAAAGTATTTGATCCTTTTGGCTTCACCTCACTAGCCATGCTTTGTCCAAAAATAATTTTACAAAAGGCATGGAAACTAGGAACGAGTTGGGATGAAGAGATAACTGGTGAGCTTCATAAAGAGTTTATGCAGTGGTTTCAAGAACTGAAGTATTTGACTGATATACAGATTCCTAGGTTTATTCGAGTACCTTCCGAAGATTTAAGCAACTGCACTATTCACACGTTTGTTGACGGAAGCAAAGATGCCTATGGTGCAGTTACATTCCTTAGAGTAGAGGATGATAATCAAGTCGATTTATTTTTGCTTGCAGCAAAGCAAAGTCTCGAGTGGCTCCGTTAAGAGGTGTAACTATTCCTAGAATGGAGCTTCTAGCTGCTGTAATTGGAGCGAGACTGACGAATTCGGTTATTGAAGCTCTTGGTTGGAGAAATGTTATGACTCATTACTGGAGTGATTCTACAACGGTTCTTGCATGGATACAGCGAGAAGAAAATTGGTCCGTTTTTGTAAGAAATAGAGTGCAGGAGATCAGAAAACTGAGTGATCCTTCATCATGGAGACATAATTTGGGGGAGAAGAATGCTGCAGACTTGCCCTCCAGAGGATGCAAAACAAAGCATCTACAGTGCGCTGCATGAATATAAACGCACCTTTTCCAATAGCCAGAAATAGAATTTTAAAAAATTTAAAAGAAGGAATGCGACTTACAGTTATTGCATATGACTAACAACTGAATAATGTGATTTGAGCAAGTATGTTTATGCTCATGCAAGCTTATTTAATGAATGTCTAAGCATTTTCTTATTTTTCACTGTTATTCGTTTGTTGCACGAAATTAAACGCACTCTGTATTTTGGGTTTAAAATTTAACAGAGCCGCCGGAATTAAATTAAAACACAAATAGTCGTGTTGCTAAAATTCTCTAAAATCAGTTTTAATGCTTGAGTACAAAATTTACGGAGTTTGCACAGGATGGCAAGAGGAAAAACTTTGACAGTAGACGAGAGGATAAAAATCGACTTTATGCGTGGTAAAAGTTTTAGCAATCGCGAAATGGGGCGCTGAATCGGAAGAAGTGAGAGTGTTATGCGAAATTACATAAAGAAAGGAGCAAATTATGGGGAAAAAGCGTATGAGAAGCGAACAGGAAAGCTCACCAGTTACGACAAATGTCGAATAGGCAACGCTGCAAAGATTAAGAATATTTCCTGTGCGAATATAAAGGCTCAATACAAGCTGGGTGTTCATCGGACAACCATATGGAGAACTATCAAAGCTGCAACATTCATTAAATTTAAGAAAATGGAGACGAAACCACCCCTCACTCAAAAGCACAAGGATATGCGGTTGGAAAGGGCAAGAAAATGGATTTTAGATCGACTAAATTGGGTAAAAGTCATCTTCCCAGATGAAAAAATGTTTAATCTCGATGGCCAGGACGGATTTCATAGCTACTGGCACAATATGATAACCGAAGAAATGTACTGTTCAAAACGTCAATCTTGAGGTGGGTCTGTCATGGTGTGGGCAGCCATAGGTTTTAAAGGGACTTTCGAATTAGAGTTCGTGGAGAACAGTATGAACTCTGTAGATTATGTCCAGATGCTTACAAGGAACCTCGCCCTCAAGCAGTCAAAAAATCTGGAAGAAATTATATTTTTCAGCAAGATTGTGCATCTGTACATACAGCACATATCGTGAAAAAATGGTTCCGTGACAATAAAATTAAAGTTCTGGATTGGCACTCAAAAAACCCCGATTTAAACATAATGGAGAACGTATGGGGTAATCTGGTTCGCCGTGTTTAAGCAAACGGAAGGCAATTTAACACAAAAGATGAACTAAAATCGGCAATTCTGTTAGCTTGGAAGACAATCAGTTTGGATGACCTCATGCCACTATATCAGGCCTTTAGGTCGTATCACTGAGGTTATACCAGGTAAAGACGGACAAGTACGAATTGTTAAAGTGTAAACTTCCCAAAAGGAGCTCTTACGCCCGATTCAAAGAGTTTATCCCCAACAGATAACATCTTCTGATGATCTGCCCACACCGATGACTCTCAGTAAAGTTAAAGAATCAAATAACATCTCCAAAGTTTCGGACAGTACTACTAGTGAACAAATGAAGTTTAGTAAAGTTAGTAGAAGAATTAAAGTGCCGGAAAGACTGAACTTGTAGATTATATTAGATATTGCTGATCATTCTACTATTTATTTTACTTTTTCATTTTTATGTTTTTTAAATGTAATGTTGCCATCTTTGTATCAGATTTGTTTTGACTAATAGTTTTTATGTTTTGATTATTATTTATAATCAAAAGGTGGGAGGATGTTGAAAATGTATTATTATGCCTATTATTTATTTTATGAATATTATTACTATTGGATGGCAACGTTAGTTAAAAAAATAATAAGATACTTGGTCTCGTTTAATCGAGAGCTCATGTGTATTAAAATTTTTAGAATCAGTAATTTTCTGTTTTTTGAGTAGTAGGTTTTTTTCCATCGGGAATAAAGATTTTTGTATTTTCGAAATGTTTTTCTTTTTTGTAAATAATATTCAACGTAGCTGTGTTCTTTTTTACTGTTATTTGAATTTTTAAAAAAGGGGCAGTACGTGTTATTCAATTGAGTAGCCGCTTTGAAGATAAAAGCGTGAATATTTCATTTACTGGCGTCCGTAGATAACACTAGTTTTTAGAAAGCAGAAGAAACGGTGATTTTCCTTAGGTAGCTTTAATAGGGGCTAAAAAATGACTTCACATAATGCACTTCATACCACAAAGAAAGAAATAGTTATATGTGTTATTTTTGCTCTTAAATATAGCAAAAACAAACCCTAAAAATTAATTTCTGGAATTTTAAAAATTCGCCCCCAAGGGGGGCGGCAAAACTTGATTTCACGTTACCGTTCGTTTATGCATATAAAAGAGTACATCCAACACTGAATCGATACTGCCGTGGCGATTCTCTGTGGGACTGGGTCACGAATTTTTGGTCGGAAGCTTGGTTCTAAAGCCCTGACATATACTAAGACGTATATATTTTACTTATATATTTACTTATATTTGAAATATATAATATTTCAAAATTTCCCCTTTTGCCCCTGAGGAGAGGTGGGCGGCAAAACATATTGAGAACATAACTCGGCTTCAAATAGCTTTACGGTGAAGAAATTGCACATGGAGAGACTTGACTAAAAAAAAAAAAAAAAAAAAAAATATATATATATATATATATATAAACAAGAACAAAAAGTCATGCGGTATGCATTGACTAATAACACTTTCCAGCTGTACGAACTTCTGGTATCGTATAACTTTCAATGTTCTTTGCCTACACGTTATCACACAACGGACTGACAGAAGGACTTAAAGGCATACAAATAGACTAACTGTATTCATGCTTGTAAACATTGTTGGAAACTGTCAAAAAAGCTTAACACAAAAGGAAATGCAGCCATGAGATTCAATTTGCAGCCCTTAATGTATCTGAATATTTTAGTGTAAATCTGAAAGTTCACCCTATCATATTCAATACAAAACATTTTTTTAGCATAGTAACAATAAATGTTAATTTCTTTATTATTTTTACAGTAGAAAATTATTTAATTTAAATATGATTTATAAAAATGTCTGTCGTAAAACGCAATGCCCTGGAATTTTTTTGGATGTCCTTGTACATAATTCAATTGTACAGAATCTATTAATGCCATTTTAAATAGGAAACATTCCCTAGTGAACTTGAACAACATATGTCAATTACTCCTGCATATTATACATCTATTTTAATATTATTGCATGCACATTTTGAGTGCTATATTTATCTATTATTAAAGGTTCTTCTGTGCAGAATAGAAGCTCAATTTTTTTTTTATTATTATTATTTTAAGTAAATATGACAATTTTATGAAAATGAGAAATCTAAAACAATATTACATTTCAGAATTGCAGACAGATTTCTAAAGCGAGTATATTTCGTGCATAGAATATTTCTCAAGTAATCTAACCTACATATTCACATATAAGGAAATCTCTTTAAACGTATGCATATATATATTTGAAAAAATAAAAATAAAAAAGGTCTTGAAATCTCTTTTTTCCTCTGCTAGTAGATAACTTATATAATTCTTGTATATGAACCAACATGCCTGCACGCGAATTACACCGTATGGTAATACGCTAAACGTGACAATGCCGATTTCAAGGGCAAATCATGCAGAGGTTTTGACTTTTCTTTCTTCGTGAATGCATTCTGCGTATATGAATGAAAGACTCTCAGAGAGGAAAATGTTCTGAATCCGTAAAAGTGTTTCTAAAAACAAAATAGAAAGTTGATTTACAGAACAGATCTCGAGAATCAAAGCTCCATTTGCATTATACATTACTGAGAGAAGTTCATTTTCATTTAATATTATTTATATCTGTCTATCTGTCTGTCTGTCTGTATCTATTTATCTATCTATATCTATCGATCTACATTTATCTGCCTGTTTATCTATCTATCTATATATATATAAATTTATAGAAAAATACACACACACGCACATATATATATATACAGTGTTCCGAAAGTCCCCCCCCCCCTCCTCCTAATTCGTAAATGAGTTGGAATTGTGAAAAATGGCGAAACACGTGTTCAATAAATTCAAGAGGAACCTTTCTTGGTGAAAAAAGTTTAGGACTGGGGGAGGGGAGGGGGGGCTAGGAGCGCCGCCAGGGAGGGCAACTTTAAAATTTCAAACAGGAAGATATGTCTTGTTATACATCCCTCGAAACGTCTCTTCAAAACAATGAATATGATATCAATAGTTTTGCCCTACGATGATTATTAAGGGAGATACATGAGTTTTTAGACTTTCGAAATGTGAATTTTATACTTATGTATCCCCTTCAATAATACTTGTAGGACAAAACTGCTTATATCAAATCCATTGTCTTGAAGAGACGTTTACAGGGATGTATTACAAGATATTCTTTGCCTAAAAATATTTGGGCTCGGGCAAGGGGATAGTAGTAGGGAGGGCAACTTTAAAATTTCAAACAGGAAAGTATGTCTTGTGATGCATCCCTAGAAACGTCTCTTCAAGACAATGAATTTGATATAAATAGTTTTGTACTGCAATGATTATTAAAGGGGATACATAAGAATAAACTCCGCATTTCAAAAGTGTAAAAACTCAAGTATCTCCTTTAATAATCATCGTAGGGCGAAACTATTAATATCAAATTCATTCTTTTGAAGAGATGTTTCCAGCGATGTATTACAAGATATACCTTCCCATTTGAAATTTTAAAGTTGCCTTCACTAGCGGCCCCCTAGCCCCCCCCCCCCGGGCTTTTAATACCAAATGAGGTCCCTCTCGAATTCATTGAACACATGTTTTGCCATTTTTCATAATTCCTAGTCATTTTCGAGTTAGGAGGGGTGTGGGACTTTTGGAACACCCTATATATATATATATATATATATATATATATATATAATAAAATATTTCAACGTTATCATAATCCAAAACCAGGAAGGAAAGGCTTTAATTGACCAGGTATCAATAAAATGTTATAATTATATGGAAATAAAGCATTATACAAAGTAAGAAATACACTGATGGAAAAAAAAAATTCCAACACCAGGAAGGAGCTGTGCTAGATAAACGTAGGTAGGCGTGTTTATACATCTGAAAAATGACGTCGATTCAAATTTCGAGCTACGCGCATAAGTGTGGCGCTAGTAGCGACACTCTGAACATGCAAATGAGGTTTGCTTTAAATAAGCGCTGTAAGGTTCGTGATCGTTATTTACAATTGAGATTTGACGTAGTGGGTTCATGTTAGTCAAGGATGCCTCTAAGAAGACGAAGAAGCTATTATCAACAGCTCACTGAGTTTGAACGAGGTCGTGTAGTAGGGCTACGAGAAGGTGGGTTTTCTTTCCGCGATATTGCAGAAAGACTTGGCCGGAATGTATCCACTGTGCATAAGTGTTGGCAGCAGTGGTCAAGGGAAGGTAATGCCTCAAGAAGACCGGGTTCCGGGCGGCCACGTGGCACTACTGAGAGGGAAGACCGCCGTGTTCGGCGTATGGCTGTGGCTAATCGTACTGCGTCTGCAGCTGAAATTCGAGCTGCAGTTGGCACCACAGTGACACAACGAACTGTTACAAATCGGTTACTTCAAGGACAGCTCCGAGCCAGACGCCCTGTAGCGTGCATTCCACTGACTCCAAACCACTGCCGTTTGCAACGTGAATGGTGTCAAGCTAGAGCTCATTGGAGGACGGAGTGGAGATCTGTTGTGTTTTCTGATGAAAGCCGGTTCTGCCTTGGTCGCAGTGATAGCCGTGTGTTGGTTAGAAGGAGGCCAGGTGAACGCCTGCTAGCGACCTGTCTGCGGCCTAGACACACAGGGCCTACTCCTGGAGTTATGGTTTGAAGAGCAATTTCGTATGACAGCAGGAGCACTCTCCCACGCACCCTGACTGCAAATTTGTACGTCAGTCTAGTGATACAACCAGTTGTGCTGCCATTCATGAACAGCATTCAAGGGGGGGTTTTCCAACAGGATAACGCTCGCCCTTATACCGATGTTGTAACCCAACATGCTCTACAGAGTGTCGACATGTTGCCTTGGCCTGCTAGATCACCAGATCTTTCTCCAATCGAGCACGTATGGGACATCACTGGACGACAACTCCAGCGACATCCACAACCAGCATTAACAGTCCCTGCATTGACCGCCCAAGTGCAACAGGCATGGAACTCCATCCCACAAACTGATATCCGACACCTGTACGACACAATGCATGCACGTTTGCATGCTTGCATTCAAAATTCTGGCGGTTACACCGGTTACTAATGTACCAACATTTCACATTTGAAATTGCTCTTCTCGGCAATGGCTCTACCTGTGATCTTGAAACTTTAATCAATTAAATATGTTACCTAGACAAATGTATTGCTGAAATTTCATTACTGTACAATAATTTTTTCTTGTTGTTGGGATTTTTTTTCCATCAGTGTATTAATTTCATTAAGTAATATTTTTATTAAGAACATTAATATAAGGACCACGGTAAAACATAGTTGTTACTTAGATAGCGATATATGAAATCACATAAAATCACTATCATTTTCCAATAACACTGAGATTTATCAATAATGAACTTATGTACAAGTAAGAAGCAAAAAGTTTTAGAAAACTAACGAATGATAAATATAAATTACCAAACAGAATCCATTTGCATGTGAGCGTACGCGTAATAAGAATAATGTAATTTTTCTTTGTGTCCCTGTAAAAAAACTGTAAGAGTCGATCAGAGCAACATTGTCAAAAACTGAGCATAATGTTAATTGAAAAAAAAAAAAAAATCTGGAGTGACTTCACTCGACTTTCCGAACATTGAGTAATTAACAGTTTTGTAGATAAAGTAAAGAAAGAGGAGTTGTTAAACAAACAAATGAGACTATAATAGAGTGTTTCAGTATTTTTCTCCATATATATTAAACGATGTTTTTTTTAACGCTACTGAACTTTGAGTCCATAAGATCATAATGATAAGGAATTTTTCGTCGTGTCCCTGTAAAAACCTATAAATGCTTGATTCACCAAAATGCTTATATTTAGTGCAGCAGTAATTTATAATAATCATATAAATTTTCAGCTCAATTCAATAAAGCGTTTAGATGCTATCGCACTTTTAAAAATTTGGTCCCATAGGCCATAATGATAAAGAATTTTTCTTTGTGTCCCTGTAAAAAAACTGTAAGCGCTAAATTCACCAAAATCGATACAGTTGGTGCAACTGTAACCTATAACATGTGTAAAATTTTTTTGCTCAGATTAATAAGGCATTTAGAAGCTATCACACTTTTAAAAATTTGGTCCCATAGGCCATAATGATAAAGAATTTTTCTTTGTGTCCCTGTAAAAAAACTGTAAGCGCTAAATTCACCAAAATCGATACAGTTGGTGCAACTGTAACCTATAACATGTGTAAAATTTTTTTGCTCAGATTAATAAGGCATTTAGACGCTATCACACTTTTAAAAATTTGGTCCCATAGGCCATAATGATAAAGAATTTTTTTTTGTGCCCCTGTAAAAAAACTGTAAGTGCTAAATTCACCGAAATCTATACAGTTCGTGTAACTGTGACCTATAACATGTGTACAAATTTTTTGCTGAGATTAATAAAGCGTTTAGACGCTATCGTACTTTCAAAAATTTGGCCCCTTAGGCCATAATGATAAAGAATTTTTCCTGGTGCCCTGTAAAAAACTATAAGTGCTAGATTCACCAAAATCTATAGAGTTCGTACTATGATGACTTGCAATATACGTACCAACTTTCAGCTTATTCGAACAACTCGTTTAGACGCTAGCGTGTTCACTCACAGACATACACACATACATACACACATGCATACACACATACACACACACATACATACATCATCGTAAAAATAGTGGAAACGGACTCAGGAGACCTCGAAACGTATAGAAACATCTAAATCTCAAATTCGGATTTTTGACATGATTATAATACTTTCCTCACTATAGTGTTCGGAAAGTAGAAAGAAAAGAAAAGAAACAACTATTAGAATTATCATCAATAAATATAATTAGAACTAAGCAAAGAAAAATAGAAAACTTTAAACGCTATTAAAGTAGCATGTTACAATTAAATTACCATACAACACAACATCCATTTGCGCATAAATGCCCCCATACATGAAGAGTGTAAAGTGGATTTAAATAATAATTTAAAGCAGTTATAATTATGAATAAATCGATGATTAAAAATTCATGGATGATAACAATTTAAAACGAATGATAAATTTAAAATTATATAGATATACCTATATGAAAATTTGTTTAACGATGAAACATACGACTGTATGAAGGGGCTACTAACCTCCTCAACACGCTGTTGAATAGTTGCTATCTTTATTCAATATGAATGCAACTCAAAGAAAAACACACATCCAGTAATTAATAAGTATAAGGAATATATATATATATATAAACCTTTTGTGTAACCTTCTAAACCAATTTGTAAATTGCGTCTTGGAATTATGAAGATTTGAATACATATGCAGAAATATAATATTGGGCATATTAAATTTTATAGAAAACTTTTTAATTAAAAAATAATTATAAGAAAAAAAAAACTTTTTATATACCACGTTTTAAATCTTCTGATGAATCATAGAGCTCTTATCAATGTGCATAAAATTTTTAAAGTGATAATGACGTCAATTTTTGTGAGATGCATAATTTAACATTTTTTAATTTTTTAATGTTCACGTTTAATTAAATATATTTATTTTTATGTCGAATGAAAATGAACTCGTAAATTTTTAAATAAATCAGAAATCTTAATGTTCCATTTATATTACACATTTTTGAGCAGTTAATTTTTATTTTTTCTATATATTTCTTTACACCAGTAGCGCATCCAGAACTTGACTTTTTTTTTTTTTTTTTTTTTTTTTTTTGGGGGGGGGGGGGGGGGCTAAGATTTTTCAAAGTGTTATTCTAGACCAATAAAAAATTTACAATTCCAATATTCAATTGTGAATGTCAGTGTTTTTTTTTTTTTTTTTTTTTTGGGGGGGGGGCTGCAGACCCCTAGCCCCCCCTTAAATACGCCACAGCTTTATACATAAAGTTAACTGGTTTAACAGCTATATAAATTTTTCTGTATAAAATGTTATCATCCTCCTCCTTTTAAAAAAAAATGTTTTGTTTACCTTATATGAATGAAACACTGCCAGAAATACCTATCCATTAGTTACCGAGTGCAATATGTAACATATAGTAATTCTTTTGTATAGTCTTATAAACTAATTGTTAATTATGTGCACATCATTTTACTTATAAAAGAAAACCCTGCATCTCAATAATGATTGATAAAAAAAAAAAAAAAAAAATCGGTGTGTGTGTGGGGGGGGGGGGGGGGTTCAAAGTGCATAATTTTCAGTGTTAAAAATGATGCATAACTGTAAAACTGTCCACAAATCTGCAAAATTTCTTTGGGGGAGGGGAGGGATTTAACCCCCAATCTTCCCTTCCTTGACTACCTTTATAAATAAATAAATATAATAAAGTGAAATAAAAATCGTACTTATTGTAAATGTAACAGGATAGTTTGCATTTATATTTTTGTGTATTACAACTGCTCAGATTCTAATAATGGTAATGTTGTATTATCATGTTATATAATTACATATCTACTCCAAGCGGTAAATTTTTTCAAATAATAATAATTATAATAATAATAATAATTACAACGCATTGTTGAAAGTACCTCTCATTCTGTAACTCATTACGTATTTTTTAATATTCTACAGAGATAAATTGTGAGCATCACAGAGCTGTCTGCCAAACATGTATATAAAATTTCTGATGAATATCAGGTGGAGAAACTACCGGAAAAATATTGCCTGCATTAAAAAAAAAAGTATTTGGTACAGGTGCATTTCAACGCATTTTAATATGAAAAACTAGTATGTTGTGGCCACCACGAGACTTTCTTCTACCTTTCCCTATACAAATTCACTCAGTAACAATAATAATAAAGAAAAAAAAAGTATAGAATTAAGGGGAGAGGGAAAAAAAAAAAAGTGGAACTTTATCAAATTTTCACATTTTACCCAAAATTTTGTCAAAGTCCCACTTTTTTTTTTTTTTTTTTCTCCCCTTATTTCTATCAAACTCCCACGGTTTCCGTGTTCTGACAAACTTAAACAAATTTTTGCATTTTTCCCCCAATTTTGTCAAAGTTTGTCAAAACACGGAAACCGTGGGACTTTGACAAAATTAGGGGAAAAATGCAAAAATTAGTGTAAGTTTGTCAGAACACGGAAACCGTGGGAGTTTGATAAAATTAAGGGGAGGAAAAAAAAAAAAAATTCTAAGTTTTTTTCGTAAAAAGTAAAAAAAATCGATAACTTTGTTTTAAATTATCACAGATTTATAGTTCAACCATTCATTTTAAAGGTACTGACGAGACCTTTCGAAAGATACCCATCTTGAAAATTTTTGCCCTATATCACCCTGTTAAAAATTTAGAAAAAGCGGGATGGCAACGCAACCTGTAAGACGATTTTTACCAAAAGTTGATAGGCACTAATTTATGTCAAGGTGCAACTACATACCAATTTGTATGAAATTCTGTGCAGTAGTTCCAGAGATACAGTTGCCACAAAATTTTGTCACACACACACAGACAGACAGACAGACAGACAGACAGACAGACAGACAGACAGACATTTTCTAAAAATGTTAAAATCGTGTTCTACAGCTCTCAAAACGTGTAAATCCATCAAAAACTCGAAATCGAAAATTTTTACGAATCCAATACTTTCTTCTATTGAAGATAGAAGAAAGTAACAAGTGCGAGTAACAGAGTACAATGCAACATGAACTAATTTGACAACTGCGGTTTTAATGCAGTTGTTAGACACTTTAATAAACAAACTGGTATATCTAATGATCAAAAGCCTCAATATCTTCCTTTTTCTTTCTTTTTTTTTTTTTTTTTTACATTTTATTTAGCAATTCATTTATTCTATACATTCTATACATATCTATCTACGTATTAGATACAAGATCTTGTATCTACTTATAAGATTCAATTATTTAATAATGAGATATATGTCTGCTGTCAACTCCCTCAACACTCTGTTGAATATATGCTATCTTTATCCGATTCTAAGAATATAAATTTGCCAAAAATGCACATGCAGTAATTGATCTGTATATTAAATAATGTATCAGAATTCTTTTGTGTAGACCTTAAACTATTTTTATACACACCATTTTCTACCGAAAACAAGATTTTAAGTATCTCAATAATGTATCTTAATTTCATTAATTGGATTACACTCTGGTGATGTTAAAATACGTTTAAAAAGTTTGTCGTCTATAAACTGTAATGTATCAGAATTATTTTGTGTATCCTTATAACAAGCCCCAAACCCTATATGTACCCAAAACTATACAACTAATTTCATATACCTCGTAAATATTTATATTTACAATTATTCCGATTATGATTATGATAATACATACTTATATATTCGCGTTACATAAACATCTCTACTCCAAACTGTAAATTGCTGCTAAATTAATTATTATTATTATGACGCATTGCTGAAAGTACCTATTATTTATTCTGTTTCTTATTACGTACTTATTAATTTTTTACTGAGATAAAAATTATGAGCATTACAGCGTTTATTCTGACGAATACGTATATAAAATTTTTGATAAACATCAGCTGGAAAAACTGCCTAAAAGATACCGTCCTGCATTGAAGAGGATATTCGGTAAAAGTAATATGTCAACACACTTTAAGATGAAAAACAAGTAACAGAGTATGATGTAACACGATTTCTTTTGACAACAACGGTTTTGTTGCATTTGTCAGGCATCGAATGATGTTTTCGTCAGAGATCAGTATAAAAACAGGAGATTTCCCTCGGCATGCTTAATTGCTTGAAAAAGATTTTTATCGGAAAGATATTTTCTTCAGTAGGTAAATTATAATTTAAAATTTTTTGAGGTTTAGCCACATTATAATGTTTCTTTAAAAATATATTTATATATATATATATATATTTAGGTAATACGTTTGAAAATAACAAACATTTTAAGACTAATCCGTATATTTATTAAGCGAATATTCGACAAACATTATATGTAAGTTTTATTTTTCTTTATAATTATTGTCAATTTTACTTTTTCTGTAAGTTTAAATCCTGAAGCAGATTTTTACTGATTTTCGTGAATAATTATTATTTTTGTTTCAAATTTTAATTTCATTTTCCATTTTAAGTTTAATGCAATTTTTCAAGTATTTTAGTTGAAGAGTGTTTATGATTTCGATTTATTTACTTATTTTGAATTCTATTTGTATACTTTATTATTTTCTTTTATATTAGTAAGAGAAAAGTATTGAATTCATAAACATTTTAGACTTACCGTTTTTTTATAGATTTATAGATTTTTGAGATGTTAAGAACACGATTAATTCATTGTCAAAAAAGTCTGTGTGTTGGCAATAAAAAATTTGCAGCAGCTCTAAAACCAAAAGTAATATACATAATTGCATAATAAATTATTTTTAATTGCACTTAAATATAAACTGAAGATCTCAATTATTGGTGCATGTCACTCAACAGATGGCGCAGTTGCCCCATTTTATCTAGGGACCCTCGATAGAGAGAGACTGGACATTGGCGCGCCGGCTTTTTGACGAAATTCTCCATTTTAGTGCCAGTTGCTCCATTGCTTATCATTACGCTGAGAAGAAATTTTGATTATTTTACGTCATAATCGAAAAAGAACTTATTTATTACATTTTTACTTTGTTGGGAGATAAATTGCTTTAATTTTGGAATACTTTTAAAAGATAAAAATGCATAATTATTTATTTTATATCATGCTTTAAAAACTTTGAATTCTCTTATTGCATGCTGTTTTACGTATTTATTTCCTAACATATGAGATAATTACATTATTAGTTTCTAGCCATTAGTTTTTAAGTTCTGTTGTGCAATATATTTAATATGTTAGATCTCAATGTATTTTTTCTGATATATTTTAAAATACATATTTAAAATAACTATACAAAAATACATTTATTTATTTTATTTTATTTATTTATTTAATTTTTTTTTTGCTAGTACGCAAAATGTATCAGCTTTCTTAAAATAAATTAATAAAAATAAAGAAAATAAGGTGTTTATTATTTGCTAACATATGAAAAAGAAATTTCTTTTAAATAATATTTGCCATAATAAATTTTATAAATAATATTTGTAATTATTTTTATTTACATAATATTTAAAAAAAAAAAAAAAAAGATCAATGAAATAAGCAAATGCAAATAAAATAAATAAAAACGTTTTTTAATTTCTAAAGATATTAGTTAATATTTTTACAAATTATTATTAATAAAATTCTTATTTTTAATATTTAACTAAGTCATTATTATTAATAATGCGTAATTGAAATAAATAAAATGTGTATTTTTAGCTTGTAAAAATATTACGTAAATATTTTTATAAAATAATAAAAAATAATTTCTGTTCTTCTGCCGTAGTTTTAGATTTATTCATGAATTACTTGACAAAAACTAAGATTACCATATTTTTGTTAAAAATTTTCTAACTTTTTATATATAGAATGTATTTCCTCAGGAAAAATAAGGTAGAATTACTTTCACTAAGGTAGAATTGCTTTCACAATCAACGTATTTTGCTTAATATAGAAATATACAACAAAAAATTCCTCTGTTTTCCGATAGGTATTGAAAAAGAAACCATGTCGAAGGTTAAAACAAAATTCGTTTTTCTTCAAACTCTTCTTCTCTAAGACGAAAAAAATTACATATTTATATTCTGCTTTACTTTCTGCACAAATTTAGCACAATTTCCTTTCATTTATGTCGTATAGTAAAGCGTCAATCGCGAAGAAAATAGCATTACGTTCTACGGGGATCGCTCTGAATTGGCACTAAGATGGCCGACTTTCGGTCAATGTCCAGTCTCTCTATATATAGGGTCCCTAATTTTATCATATTTTTTAATATGGCGGCATAGGACGAAATTACGTATAAATGTGCACAATAAGGATTATTTTTCAATAGCCATTGTGAAAAAAAAAATAAAAAATATATATATATATATTTATAATAACAGCAGTCAACCGGAATATAATTTTTATATATGTAGGATCATTATTCTCTCCCTCCCTCCACATAGGAATGTAAAATTTCAATTCGATTATTTTTCAAAAGGACTCGTCAATACCTTTAAAATAAGTGATAACTTAAAACAAAAATATCGGTTTTCTTTCATTTAAAAAAAAAAAAAAAAAAAAAAAATCTGAAACAATGTATTGCTTTAGATGTCGTTTACATAGCACAAAATTGACTTTTTTTTTCGGCATTTAGGGTTATACTCTTCTGATATGAAAATTGTCTGCACTCAGCATGAAAATAATTTTGCTATTTAATTTGCATCGCGTGGATTTGTGTAAGAAAATATAGACGGAAGTTTTCTAAATGTCACAATACACTATCTTTTTTCTTTTTCTTTTTTGTTATTTTGATTATGTCTGCATGATGAAATCGATACGATAACTGAATCAGATGAGAAGGTTAATTTTTTAATGAAAACTGAAAAGGATAGCAACGATGAACGAGATTCGCTTATATTTACAAAACCTCATTGAAAGACGAAAGATATATTGTCTGAAAACAAGATTTAAAAAAAAAAGTTTTTTTAACTGGAACATTATATTTCTTTAAATGGATTTTTAACGACTGTAGCTATCAAGGCTGCCATCTAGCTTGCTATCGAAACAAATCTAGTTTTATAAGCTTTTCTTGTTGAGTTAAAGCTTTTCATCATTTTTTGTTTGCATTCATTCTTTGCGTTATTCTTCTTCATTTTTGTTTATATTAATTCGTTGTATTAAATGTCTTTTAAATTATTTTTTTGTATTTTTTATGGCTATACGATTTGCATTATGTTTCAGTCGGTGATGCACAATAAATGATTGCTTATCAAAATTGAAATGCAGCAAAAGAAAGAAGAAATTGTTGCAAGCTTGAATTTTTGCAAACGTCCATTTGTAGCAGGACACCTTCTTTTTCTTTCTTTATAAAATTATAGTGTATACCGTTACGAATTTTTTTTTATTTTTACTTAGTTATAAAATAGATCATTTTTATTAAAAAGTCGTTTTGAAAAAAAAAAAAAAAAAAAAAAAAAAAATGTAAATAAACAAATTATTTAAGTAAGACTTAACAATTTGTGAGATATTGTCTCTGTGAATGAGATAAGTAGAAGATTCTTCCGCAGTTTCAGTTGAAATCGTTATAATAACAGTTGCCGTCATTTTACTGTGATTATACTTTCGGTTTGAACCATTTTGCTTGAGACTAATGTCAAGCTACAAAAGTGTATTGAAATGAAGAAAATAAACTTCTAAACATGGTTTGGAACAAGTCAAATAATACTAATAATACTAATAGTTACTATAGAAAAGAAAAAAAAAAAAAAAAAAAAAACCAAACAACTATGGTTTAATAGAAAAAAATGACGTCACAACAGCAACATTAACAGGGAAGAGGTGCCGCTCACCGCTCTAGGAGCAGTGTCGAGCGATTCCAGCTATGCTAGGCCCCTCTTCCGGAGTTTATTTAAACTCTAAAAAAAAAAAAAAAAAAAAAAAAAAAAAAATTTCAAAAGCCGCTAGAGACAGGTCTCCCACACGACAAGGAGCGGCATGTTCTATGCTGGTGGAAAAGTGAAAAAAAAAAAAAAAAAAAAAAAATTACAAAAGCCGCTAGAGACAGGTCTCCCACACGACAAGGAGCGGCATGTTCTATGCTGGTGGAAAAGTGACAAGTGTCTTAAGGCTTGTAAAAGTGACAAGCAAGTAGAGCAAGGCAGAGCAAGTGGCTTAAAGCAAGAGCAAGCAGATGTGAGATTAATCTGTGAGATTAATCTGTGAGATTAGTCATATTCATAAGGAATTCAAATATATTATTTAGTTTAGAAAGCAGGCTTTTTCTATTGAGGATATTAAACAGCCAATCGGCTGGCCTGGGAGTGGGATTTCTTAAGTGAAAGGCAGAAGTTAAACTACAGTAGTAATAATAGTGATTAGGAGTTCCCTCCTCCCCGCAAGGACACAGAGGAGAGCGTCGGCAATGAAATCTGTATAAATAGGATGGAAATGGGCCATGACCTGTCAGAAAAGCAGTCACGGGGGGGGAAAGACACCAAGAATTTAAGTTTACGAGTGGGATGAGATTAAAGGTGTATCTTCCCTTTGGAGAAGTATCCCACAGTTTCTGCCAATCTCTAAGTAATTGTTGTTTTAATACTTGTTTAACGTATGAGGGAGGGGCAGGGAGTGAAAAATCTATTGAGTTGTTTTCGGTGGCTGCCTTGGCCAGTGAATCAGCAAGTTCATTGCCGAGAACTCCCCTGTGGGCAGAAACATGTGCCAGGGAAAGATGTTTAGCCAGATTAATAAGTTTTGATTTAATTGAGATAACCTGTGGATGTTTACTCCTGTGGCGAGCAATGGCTAGAAGACCTGACAGACTGTCACTGAAAATATTATGGGAGGGATAGTTATTAATATTAGTCATAACCCAGTCTATGGCCATTTGGATCGCGAATAATTCCGCTTGGAAAACAGAGTTATAGTTGGCCAGTCTGCCCGCCCACTGATGGACAACCGAACCATCGGTCATCACACAAAAGGCCGCACCCACACCGTGGTCCGTTTTGGAGCCATCAGTGTAGATAGCCACAGGAGCAGAAGGAGAAAAGCTATTTTTGTTACAATTTACTATTTGTGAAGCAACATCTTTGCCGGGATGAATATTCCAACTATTGACTGTGGGTTGTATTTCTGTGTTTGGAAAAAGGGTTTTTGCCAAAGAAATATTTTTTAATTGAAGAATGTTTGTTTTTAAGTACGTCTGTTGAAGCTGAAGATGGACGTGGGGAATGCCCGTAACAGCAGTGAGGGCGTCAGTGGAGATTGTTCTATATCCTCTTGATAACTGGAGGAGGAAGTTCCTCTGGATTGAGTTTAAGTTTGTCTGAGCAGCAACCGACAGGTTACCCCCCCCCAAATGCCAGCCCCGTAAGTTAATATTTTTTCTATTATTGTTGAGTACCATATTTTAAGAAAGGAGGTGGAGATTCCCCACCTCCTTCCAACCATTTTAGCTGCATTGTGATAGTGTGTGAGAGTTTTCAATTTAAGTTCTTTAATGTGGGCTAGCCATTTGAGACCCCTGTCGACCGTGATGCCAAGGACCTTGATATGAGGAACATGTCTGACACTGACGCCGTCAATTCTCATCACAGGCATTCTTTTCAATTGTCTTGGGTGAGAGAATGTTAAGGCCTGTGTTTTACCTGGGGAGAGAGATAGATCTAGTTGTTTTAGAAGATTATTGAAAAGAGAGAGAGCCTCCTGGGCCTGAACCTCCAGATCTTTTCTAATTCTGCCCGAGAGAAGTAACGAGAAATCATCTGCGTATGCGTAAGTTTTGAAACCCCCAGAGTTCATGCGCAGCAGGATTTTGTTTGCTATGAGGTTCCAAAGAGTTGGTCCTAGGCATGATCCCTGAGGGCAGCCTTTTGATTGAGATCTTTCTGAGTAGCCGTTACCCCAATTAATTAAAATTTTTCTATTGGAAAGGTAGGAAGCAATGATTCCCGCTATATTGCCCGGGCAGTTGAGATCGCGTAGAGTATTGAGAATGTGGGGCCACTCTATGTTATCGAAAGCACCTTTAATATCGAGGGAGATGAGAGTGGTGTATTCTTTAGCACTTGCGTTGAGGGCGCAGGAGCTCCGGATTTGTTCCAAAAGCATTTCGCACGATCTACCCTCTCTGAACCCATATTGGTGTGTATGCAGTAAATTATTGGTTTCTAAAAAGTAATTTAATCTAGTAACGATGAGTTTTTCGAGTAGTTTACCTAGAGTGGGCAAAAGACAGATTGGTCTATATGAAGTTGGCTCAGAGGGGAGCTTCCCCTGCTTCAGAAAGTACACCACCTCTCCTTTTCGTAGAATTATTGGAAAATATTGGAATTTAAGACAGAGGTTTGTCCAGTCAGTAATGATTTGGGGAATTATGTAGAATGTATGTCTAAGTATTTTAAAATCTATATGATCTGGACCTGGCGCTTTCTTAACATTGAAACTGTGCAGAGTAGCCCTAACCTCAGGCTCCGTGAAAGGGTCATCCGAGGGAGCTGAGAAGGGAGGAGGATTGAAATTAGGGTATTTACTAGATGGAAAAAGAATGCTCGTGATATATTCTAGGTTATTACGTTTAGAGGATCGAGCTGGAGGTCGTTGAAGTTTCAGCTCTGTTGGGGTAAAATATTTATTGGTGAAGAATTTTTGAGCGGTGCCAAATTTATTGGTTTGTGTGGAGCAGAACTTTCTCCATGCGCAAGTTTTAGCAGTATTTACCTGTTTTTTGAACTGGGCCGAGAGTTCTTTAATCTTTAGTTTTTGTTGCGGGTGTAATGTTGGGTCTAGATATTTTAATTGTCTCTTAAGCGCGGTTAGCTGGTTACGCATGGAGCGTAGCTGGGGGGACCAGAAGTTGTAGGCGAACTGCCTCCCCGATTTTTTGAGTCTGAAAGCAGAGGAGGCGGCAGAGTGTATGGATTTGATTAAGTCAGAAGTTGCGCGCTCTAGTTGATTAGTGTTTGTTACTGAAGACATTGTATTATGTAGAGAGGAAGTATTAATTTTGAGTTGTTTTTTGAATTTATTAAAATTACCATGTGCGGTTGCAAATCTTTTAGAATAAGTGGTTGAGGGAGTCGAATTTAATGAGTAAGTAATATATTTATGATCAGAACTATTGTGGATATCCAGGACTGACCAGTCGTTAATAATTGCAAAAGTTTTAGGATTAACAAGGGTAAAATCTGGCCAGCCCTTGGCTTCATTTTTTTTTCGAAAGTTGGGTGGGAATTGTGAAAAAATAAATAAATAAATAAATATCTAATATATAAAATTCTCGTGTCACAGTGTTTGTTACCATACTCCTCCAAAACGGCTTAACCTATTTTAATGAAATTTTGTATGTACATTTGGTAGGTCTGCGAATAGGTTTTTATCTATTAATGAAAGTTGTAACTTAATTAGTTCTTTCTTAATTATTTTTTAACCAAATATTTCAACAACTTTTCTACCTAGATGGCGTGAGTTGTCCGTTGGATGTATGGATGTTTGTTACTCAATCACGTCACAACGGTTAAACGAATCTGGATAAAATTTGGTACCGAGATAGATAATAATCTGGAATAGGACATATGCTACTATTTGATTAGATTTTTTAAAATTAATTAAAATATGAAAATAATAAACTGGTAATTGCCTTAATATAAGCCATTTAAATTTTTAATTGTTGCCAAAAAAGTTTACGAGGTATTTTTATTTTTATTTTTATTTTTTTTTCAACATAAAATGAAATATACTTTCACGCGAAAAATAAAAATTACTAAATGTTAAATTGGTGAATGAGAAAATAACGTCTTTATAACTAAAATAAAATATTAATAGTAATATGATCTGAATTTTATTTAATAGCATTTTTTTGTATACCTCAACTTTATATGTATATATATTGCACGGATGAATCACGTTAGGCATAAAAGATAATTCAGCATTATATTAAAGGTATTTACTTATTGATAATACTGGACAATTTTTTAAATTTTGATGCTGAAGTAGATCGGACATATTTCGCCAAGGACAGCCACTTAAAGTCAAGTAGCTCATCAAAAATATAACAAAATTATAAAGTATTGAAAAAGAGAAAGAGATAGAAAGAAACAGGAACAATAATCGCATAAATTATATTTTGGTCTAAAACGGCGACAAAAATTCAAATGTCGTCAAGGGGAGCTATATTAAGTTTGTACCATGATGAGGTTTACATATTAATTAATTAATTTATTTTTCTATATACCAACTACTATTAACTAAGAATGAAGTATCTATAACCACAAAATAATAATAATAATAATTGTCTCATGCGATAGATGTTGCCGATCATAGCATATTGTAATATTAAATTTGGCTTGAAATTGCTGTCATTTTATGGTTGATCGATTAAATCAAATAAATATAGGAAATAACTTGAAAGCAAATATTATGTACATCACGCATAATGTTGCTCTTATGTAATTGGTATTCAAATATAAAAAAGCTACTTCAAAATTTTCGATACTGTCTGTATCGAAACTGTCATATATGATAAGCACCCAAATGGAAGCCCACGGGTAAGCTATTGTCGCAGGCAATAGGGGCAGGCACCGGAGACTGCGAGGACGAACAATTCGATGCCAAAGGCAGCGGGAACTCAAAGCGAGCTTTTGAGCGATTTCAGTATTTTTTTTTCTTTTTTTCATAAAGCTATATAGAAAAGAGTTTCCTTTAAATATAGTGACCAGCGAAGCGGGCAAAGCCTGCTAGTATATATATACAGAAAACTGAGGCTACCAAAATGACTAATACTGCGTTATATTATTTATTTGACAGCTTTGAGACCTATAGTTACAACTTTTGTCTGGAATGTTCCACACATTATACATATTACTTAATTTCACAATAACAATGATTACTTTCTTATATAACTGTGTTACTTAAGAATTTCTGCAGTTACGATTTTGGCTTCATGTTTCTTCGGATATGTCATCTCCTCTTATATCATTCCTCCAAATGAAGTAGCATTCAGAAAGTTGAGAGAGTTGAGCTGTCTTCAGCATTTTTCAAGTTAGTTGATCAGAATAATAAATAGTAGGTTTTTTTTTTTACTGTAGATTATTATGGAACTTAATTAATGCATATGAATTTTATACAGAAATCCTCTCTAAGATAGATAATATTTTTAAAAACTATTTAAAGTATACAATAATAATGTATAAGAATTTTACACTTATATTATTCAAAGTTCTATATATTTCTATATCAATATGTCATTATCCCTAGCAGTAGATTAACCTACTTTTAATTGATCAATATATTATATAGTACTGTATCAAAATAGCAAATACATGTACTAGATTAATATACATAATTGTTTTCATTTATTTAAAACTATTAAATATAATTTTGATTAATAATTTTATGAGTGACATTATTAAAAGTGGGTTATATAGTATGGATTTTCATAGAAATTTTCTTATTTTATAAAAATAAAACTTTTAAGGAATTTGTATCCACAGTATGATACTTAGCACATTTTATATCAAAGCTATTATAGTAATTTTAAGTTAGGAACATTTTTTTTTCTTCTGTAAATTGCATAAATTGAATATGAATTTAAATTATGAAAATATACACAGTATATTCAATATCTAGAATAATAAAATGAAATTGAGTTTAATAAATTGCAATATAAAACAATAAAGTGTATTTGAGTATATTAAATTATAATATAAAAATAAATTGACAGATTAAGGATTTTGATCTTGATAAAATACTAATTTGTCAGATCCATATAATATAATTCATACTCTTTTTTGATAAATTAAAAAATCAAACTAATCCTCCCAATAATTTTAATGTTGAATATTTAAAAATTCTAATTAATTTTTTAATTAATAATAATTATATTTTACATAATAATCATATTTCTTAATTAAAAAAAATCTCTATATCTAGTCTTCTAGCTTATTTATATTTGTATTATTATGAGTGAAAATTTAGGTATGATAATATGCAACTATATCGTTACATTGATAACATAATTTATTTTTTTTACTCTAATATTAGTTCTCCTCATTCATTTTCATTAGATTATGTTTCTAATTAAACTATAACCAAAATTACTCCCATTAATAATACCATTAACTTTTTAGATATAAAATTTCATTTTGAGGGTGACAAAATTTGTACTGATAATTATGTCAAACGAGAAGATTTTAGTTTAATGACAATTTGTATACTTTCATTTTAGCTCATATCCCCATTTCTCTATGTATAGATATATCATTATTAATCACATATCTCGTATTAAAAATTTATGCTCATGAAGGTATGAAAACAAAAATTTAAAATTAATAACTGCTACGATTAAAACGGGTTTTCCTAAAATCTTTGATTTATCATTAAATTATCAATACTTTTTTCTGTCTTATATTATAAAAAAAAAAAAAAAAGTTTAAATAATACCAAATATATATATATGCCCACATATGTGTCTATATAAAAAATGTAATAATAAAACAAATAAAATACAATGAAAAGGGTTGAGGTTGTGTGGTCAGATGTTTGATTACGGAGGTTGGACGGTAAGTTGGTTCGTTGGGAAGGCAGATAATATATACATTAAAAAAATATCTGGAGAAGAATTGTAGTATATATATAATATTATATTACTTGTATATAAAATGTATAAAATTTCTCTGTAATTTCTCTTTATAAGATGAAATATTCACGGTGCAAAAACTTTACAAAATAAATAAATAAATAAAATGTACAACGAAATGAAATATTTATTTGAAACAGAATTAACAACTATAATGATTTTATATTGTAAAATCTTTTAAAAAAATTAAATAATTATTAATTAGAATAAAAGCAAAATATTGTAATAATTACTTTTATAATGTAAAATAAATAAAAAAATTAACAAATAAATACATAGAATAAAACACTTAACCGAGTTAAAATAAAATATTATTATAGAAAACCCCTTTATAAGATAAAGCGACTTTTAAAAATAAAATCTTTAAGAAATTAAAATACTTATCTGACCTTTGTCATTTATAATTTTTTTTTCTTTTTCTTTTTTTTTCTTTTCTTTCTTCCTTTCTTTTTTTTTCTTTTTTTCTTTTTGTTTTTAGAGAAAAACTAAGGGTGGGGGATGAAATAAATAATACTTACATTACACATACAATTATATATATCTTATACATGCTACAATAATACTTTTTAAGTGGATGGTGTATGTTATACATCTTTTTTTTTGTAAATTACTTTCTTAAAGTTACGAAAATTTGCAAGCATATCTATTGAAATGTATTAGGATATAAAACTTTTAATTTAATTTTATGAAATTTAAGTAGTTTTCGAGAAATTTTAATACACTTAATACAGTTTTATTTCTTTGCATATGTATACAAATTTTTATTATTCTCTGATAGTAATTTACAAAAAATGTTTATAATATCTACTATACCCTTGAGAGAATTGTACGAAATATATATATATATATATATACATTCTAGCTAGCTACGCCTGCTTCGCTGGTCACTATATTTAAATGAATTTTCAAAAAATTTGAATAACTATTTATTTTTTTATATCTCATTATAAAAAAAAAAAAAAAAAAAAAATGCCTACACTGAAATCGTTCTAAACCTCGTTTTCGGTACTAAATAAAAGAAAAAGTAGATTTTTTTTAAAAGGAATTAAATAAATAAAAAACAAATAAATTTTAATTAAACCTAAATTTGAATACGTTTAATCTTTTCTACTGTATATTACTATTTTTTCCCTGGGTAAATACAATAAATAAAAAGAAGTAGAAGAAAAAAGGAAGATTTCTTTATCAAAAAGAATTAATTTAAAAAAAATGAAAATTAAAAAGTTGTTATACTATAAAAATCATTCATAAACGTAACTGTTATAAATAATTTTTAAAATTTAAAATTTAATTTACTTAAGTTCTGTACTACATTTCCATTTGATTTTTAATAATAATAATAATAAAAAAAATCGCCTTTAAATGAATGAATTAAATAAATGTAAGATAGCGTAATAGCCGTTGCTAAGATACGTAGACGATTGAAATGAAAGAATACATTTTAGAAATATGAAACAATGAAGTCAATGGTTAAAATTGAAAAAAAAAAATAAATAAATAAATAAAAATGTTTAAATTCAATATTTGAAAAAATGTCGATGAGGTGAACACCTGTAGGGTTCCATCTACCCATCTGCCAAGTTTTATAGCTCTGCGATCAGTAGTATGAGCACCAGAGCGCAGGCAAACACGCACACACAGATTTTTCTCTTTATTTATATAGATTAATGTTTCCATTTGGTTTTTTTTTATTATCATTAGACTTAAAAAGAAAAAAAAAAGGAACTGCGAAACAAGAATTTATTTTAGATTTAGATAATCTTAAAACATAAATGTCTTATAAAAATCAACTGTAATGAAAGTAATTTTCATTTAAAATATATTTTATTTTTAACTCAAGTGTTTAATTCTGAAAATTTTTACGAAATAATTGTATATATATATATATATATATATATATATATATACATACATACATACATACATATATAACATATGAATGTAGCGACAAAGTAATAGATATTTAGAATATCAGATCATAAAATGCCACTAAAATCCTCAATAATCAAAATGAATTAATTTATAATTAAATAACCTGTGACATCTTTAAAAAGACATGAAAAGAATTAACAAGTAGCATAATAGCATAGTTAGCATATATATATATATATGTATATACGAAAAATTACACTTCCAACTTTTCGTCTTTAAATTGATAGAATTAAATACAGTCATTTATCAATTATCTTTTATGTCACATCGTCATTAAAGAAATAATCTGGTGTGTCACTCACACGACTTTCTCTTACCCTGAAATTTAATACTATAAATACAGATTGGAGATTAAGAGGTAAGATAACGAGTACTGTTATGTAAATTTATATTAAACAATTTAAATTAGGCTTCGGAAGAGTTTTATATGATAATTAGTTCTGTGTCGTCACCCCCATCCTCCCATTTCATTAATGCACCTACATTTATATAGAATTTAATTCTGTTATTAAAATTAAAAGCATACTTAAAATTATACAGACAATTTTCACACGCAACATTCATTGAAACTTATCAATCTTGATCAAACTTTTCCAGCAACACAATTATATTAACTTCAAAATACAACATTTGGATCTCCTAAAATTATTCGTTTTTAAATTACTCTAAGAGACACAGCCAAAGATCAAACAATAAAAAACTTGACTACGGTAGTCAGGAAGCCTTAAAACGTGTAAATATACAAAAAACAAGCGATGAATATTTAGCTTAAAACATACATTACACAGACCGACAAAAATGAAGTTGACAAAATTTAATTTGATGATTTCAGCAGATCTTTATGTTTTTTGATATACAGCCCATTTTTCTCTATCACGTATAGATTTTTGTCAACACAGGGTGTTTACCGACACGGTTTCTTACATATACCATCATAACAATCGGTTGGTTGGTTGGTTTGTTGATATAGTTTTAAGTCGCACTAGTGCTTCACAATTTCAATAACAGGCATCTATTATTAATTAATCATGGAAACATACTATAAAACTTACTACATAATTATATTGGTGGAAGAGTAATGGAAGAAATTGTACAGGCAGGCACCCTGTATTGGCAAAATTCTATACGTGACAGAGAAAAACTGGCTTCATTTTCGGTTTCAGAACACCAAAAAACATAAAGATTAGCCAAAATTATAAAATCAAAATTTTACATGTCGACCTGTGTTATTTACCATATCTCTATGAAGAATTTATTTCAATTCCCTAACAGCTTTCCTGGAAATGGTAAAATATTATTAGTAAAGCACATCCACTAACAACAAATAACTAGTGTGTTGTGGTCACCACACGACTTTCTTCTATATTTTCCTATACAAATTCACTCAGTAAAAAAAATTATTAAAATTATTATTTGAAAAAATTATCTTCCATGATAATGCAGACGATTTCCAAATTAGAGAAGTAGTATAACACTAAATATCCAAAAAAAGTTGAATTTATTCTCAATATTACATTCAAAAACTAGTATGTTGTGGCCACCACGAGACTTTCTTCTATATTTTCCTATACAATTTCACTCAGTAACAATTAAAAAAAAAAAAAAAAAAAAGTGGGACTTTGACAAAATTTTGGGTAAAATCTGAAAATTATTCTAAGTTTGTCAAAACACGGAAACCGTGGGACTGACAAAATTGGGGGAAAAATGCAAAAATTTGTTTAAGTTTGTCAGAACACGGAAACCGTGGGAGTTTGATAGAATTAAGGGAAGAGAGAAAAAAAAAAAAAAGAAAGTGGGACTTTGAAAAATTTTGGGTAAAATGTGAAAATTTGTTAAAGTTTGTCAAGACACGGAAACCGTAGGACTTTGACAAAATTAGGGGAAAAAAGCAAAAATTAGTTTAAGTTTGTCAGAACACGGAAACCGTGGGAGTTTGATAGAATTAAGGGGAGAGAGAGAAAAAAAAAAAAAAAAAAAAGATTTTTTTTTTCTAAGTTTTTTTTCGTAAAAAGTAAAAAAAATCGATAACTTTGTTTTAAATTATCACAGATTTATAGTTCAACCATTCGTTTTGAAGGTACTGACGAGATCTTTCGAAAGATACCCATCTTGAAAATTTTTGCCCTATATCACCCTGTTAAAAATTAAGAAAAAGCGGGATGGCAACGCAACCTGTAAGACGATTTTTACCAAAAGTTGATAGGCACTAATTTATGTCAAGGTGCAACTACATACCAATTTGTATGAAATTCTGTGCAGTAGTTCCAGAGATACAGTTGCCACAAAATTTTGTCACACACACAGACAGACATTTTCTAAAAATGGTAAAATCGTGTTCTACAGCTCTCAAAACGTGTAAATCCATCAAAAACCCGAAATCGAAAATTTTTACGAATCCAATACTTTCTTCTATTGAAGATAGAAGAAAGTAAAAAAAAAAAAAAAAAAAAATTGTTAAAAATGAAAGAAAATCGATAACTTTATTTTAAATTATCGCAGATCGATGGTGCAACCATTCGTTTTAAAGGTATTGACGAGCTCTTTTGAAAGATACACATCATGAAAATTTACTCCCCTCGAGGGGGGGACTTCCTCCCAGGGGGGAGGCGAGACTCCTATATACACAATTTTTTTTTTTTCCCAGTTGACTATCTCTATTACAAAAAATATATATTCGTTTCATTTTGTTTAGTGCACTCTATAGATGTTAAACTCTACTTACCTGCAATTTCCCCCATAGACGTAATGTATTTGAATACTTTTGAGTGTCCCTGTACACGAACCATTTGCTTCATCTCAACGAAAAGCTTAGCGTAGCATCTCATTTAGCATACCGAGTTCGCAATTTCTGCTGCTATTTGTTCTTGAGATATGCTGATAACACACACACAGACCATTCGCTAAAATCATGATTTTCGTATTCAGGGGACCTCAAAACATGTAAATATAACAAAAACTCACGTTCGAAAATTTGACCCTAAAACAATACTTTCTCGACCCTATGGGTAAGAGAAAGTAAAAATGTGTCTACCACAATCTGATAAGTGTCTATTATGCCGCTAAGAAATACATGCAAACACATAACTTTTCCTACATAATTTTTCAGTGATATTAATCTATTTCTTTTAATTTGCAATTTCGTAAATTGGCGAAATATTTTTTCTTTGGCATCACATACAATCAGTAAACAATTTATGAGCTATTTTGAAAACAGAAATCTATGTTTTCTTTTAATGTTTTTCATTTTGATATTTATTTTCTTCACAAGAACACAATTACATTAAATGAATGGAAAGTATACCATTTTTACAAAATCATGGATAAATTTTATCTAAAGAGTTTAAGATTATTAAAAATTTATTTTATTAAAACTTTTAACACTTTCCAGCAACGTTGAAAAGTGTTTTTGACTCCGGTTTGTTTGTCTGTCAGTCTGCGCTCTAACTACCGGAAATATTAATGGAATTTCTTGAAACTGATATATGCTATTCAAGTTGACTATTTTAATAACTTTATTTTGCGCAAATCTTAATGAAATTCAACTATGTTATTCATATGTACAAAGGATTGTTTTCTATGGTATATAATACAATTAGCATTAAGATTTATAAGGCCGTACAAAAATATTCAGCTATATTGTGGGCTATATACGAAAATAGCTGGAATTGCATTTTCAGTGTTATTAAGCATTTTAACACTTTTTAAACAACGTTTAAAAGTGAATATGATTTAATTAGTCTGTCTGATTGTCCATCTGTCTGTCTGTCCATCTTTAGCGTTCGTAAATATTTCCAGAATTTCTTCAAAATGACATATGTTACTCAAGTTCTGTGTGGAATGTTGTTTATTTGAAATGGCATTAATAGACCTTGTACAACTGGTTTTTATACAGACAGACACACACACACACACACACACACACACACACACACACACACGCACAAAAAAAAAAAAAAAAAAAAAAAAAAAAAAAAACATTGCCAGTGAATTGCGTTTTATGAGAGGGCTACGATTGGAAATTGTTGGAATTACATTTCCGTTCAGTGATTACGTATAATTGGAAAGTGTTAATAATCAATGTGAACCGCATGATTTTTCGTTCTATTTTTTTTTTCTCTTTTTAATATTTTTAATAAATTAGTAAATCAGTATGATTCATCTTTTCCTCATCCTCTTTTGAAAGTTAGTAGTTGCAGTAATGTATGTTAAGTAGATGTAGTCTGCCCGAAATCAGAAAACAAAAATATTATGTTTTATTGAAGCAGTTGAATGACGTCATATTACTTCATTTTTATTTTTTACTTTGTCCGTCTTGAAGAGAAAGAGGTCTCTACAGCTGCTCAAAACAAATTTACGTCATCCATGTAGGCGTATCCGTATTTACTCAGAAACTGTACAGCATGTCAAACAAATCAATACAACTTATAAGCGTTCTTATTAATCATTGAAATTTTCTTAGGGAATTGACTGAATTAAAATTTAAGTCATTAATCGGATCAGGATTACTCGAACAGGACCGGGAATTGACTACAGATGTTCTTTCTTGTGGATCGGTTTTATTTAAATTGTTTTGCTGTGGGTCAAATTCAGAGACGGGTTAGGGTTAATTTTTTACAAATTTGGTCAAATTAAGATCAAGTTTCAAAATTTGTACAATAATAATGTTTATTAGAAATAAATTTAGCTGCATAGCCGATGCATGCATATCTAAATATACATAGAGAAACTGTATTAGTAACAGAACTTTTAGGATAGTTTCGCGGCTATTTTTATGCACTTTCTGAACTTTAGAGACTGTATCTATGACTAGTGTTCGACACCACGATTAAATCTTTCTTTATACGACTGTTGTGCGAAAAATGCTAATTGAATCACTTTTATATTTAAAAAATTAATTTTCTAGAGAGATTAAAATGCTCCAGTAGTGGAAACCTTTTCTGTTTTAGTGGTGAACGTCTTTGAATTTTTGCAAAATAGACGAAATAAAATACAATCTGATTCAAAATTTGCAATTAATTAAATCGTCAAGCGTCAAGTCTTCTTTTTTGGGAACATTTGATTCAGATTTTTTTTTTTTTTTTTTCTGTACAAGTAATTAAAATAAATATATTTTTTATTTCTTTCATTAAACATTGAAGTGTGGGAATTAAGAATTTCTTTGGTAATTTTTTTCAAAAAGCTTGTAATTCTATTTTTTTTTTTTTTTTTTAATTATTCAAATAAAATTGCCTGTTTTTACTACATGAGATTAAAAAAAAAAAAAAAAAATCACCAAAAATAACTCATTTGAGTGCAAGGGCTTAGAAACATTGAATATTAAAGACAACAGCGCTCTTCTTAAAATATAACAAACAGGGATTAAGTAAACAAATTTAAAAGGGCTTTGCAGTTTAGCTACATGTATGCTGCCTCCATTAGGTGCCAAGTCTCCTATTTTGGAATCATATCATATCTTCTAAGAAAAAAAAAAAATATTTAAACTACATATAATTAGAGATACATATTAAAATCCAAAACATACGAAAATTCAATTTTTTTCGGTTGGATTCATATAGCGGCGTTTAATGGGTTAACAAAGGGTAATTTCTGTTTCATTAATGCGTTAGACGAACGAAAAATATATAAACTTGAATCATAAATTAGAAAAAAAAAATCTTAAAAATTTAATGGTTTCAATAGCACGTTGTTTTATTTAAAACTAGTAGGCTTCGCCCGCTTTGCTGGTCACTATATTTAAATGAATTTAAAAAAGAATCACTATTTTTTATACCGTTCTACAAATTAAAACGAGAAAGAAAATACATTGAAACTGCTTAAAAACTTCGCTTCGAGCCCTCGCTGACTTCAGCAGACTTCTTCACACCAACGTCTTGGTACTGGATAATTTAATTTAATTTAATTTAATTTATAGAAATGTCAATAATGCAGGAAAAACTGCATTTGTCATTTTCTTTTTGATAATAAACAGAACGGAAAACGCATAATATTTTACATGGAGATATTTTGTATAATTAGACCAATTAAAAAAAAAAAAAAATGCTTTTCCTTTTTTTCCCCCACTTTCATTACAAAAATATTTAAAATAAAATTGAGAAAAATTGTCCAAAAACATTCAAAGAGCTTGGACCTCTTGGCGGAATTTGAAATTTGGCACTGAAGTAGCTCTTGCGTTTCTCGCCAAAATGTTTACTTATGCATTTGTGATACCTATATCAACTCATCGCCGAAACGACAACAAAATTATAAATAATTATAAGGTTAAAAAAAGCTTTTTATATACCAGGTTTTTAAATTTTCTGTTGAATCTTATAGCTATAGAATTACATCAGCACTTTATCAATGTGTAGAAATTTTTAAAGTGATAATGACTTCAATTTTTTGTGAGATGCATAATTTAATTATTTACTATTTTTTAATGTTCACGTTTAATTAAATGTATTTATTTTATGTCGAAAGGAAATTAACTCCTATTATTTTTATTTTTATGTATTTATTTATTTATTATTATTATTATTTATTATTTATTTATTTATTTTTTTTTTTTTTTTGGAGGGGGGAGGGGGGAACTATTAAATTATAACTAATATTTATTTTCATATTTTAATTAATTAAAAAAAACTTTGCAACGTAATATCTTTAACAACTTGATATATGTAGTGTCCACACAAAAAATGAACAATTTTTAGAGCTCTTTTAAAAAGTATAACATCTGTGCAGTATCTTTTAAAAAGATTCATCAGTTTTTACTGAAAAAAAAAAAAAAAAAAAAAAAGGCCAACTTTCATTACCAAAGTAGTTAAATCTAGACCAATCAGAAATAGGAGTGGTCCACCCGGATGTGTTCCCGACAAACTCTTTGCTTTATTTATATAGCTAAGTCTTGATTTGTAGATACTATTTTAATCACTCTCTTGTGCGACAATCTTATAAATTCCAGTTCTTTCTTTTAAATATTTACACGTGAAATTCCAAAATATGTAAATCGCCTTTAAAAATGTAGGAAAAAAAAAAAAACCTTTTATGAATTAAAAACATTTCGATCAAATTTTTGAGTAAAATGAATTTATATTTAGGATACGACCAGCTGGATCTGGCCTTAAATTCAAATGAGCCAGTAACTGTCACAGATGTTCACTTCTGGTCATGTTGACATTTTCTGGTGCCAGTAGTGAACTCTCATAAAAATATCTTGAAAATTTACCCCCCACCTAGGGGTACTTCCCCCCAGGGGGGGGGGAGGCGATGCCCTCACATGCACAGAATTTTTTTCCTTACTAACTACTACTATTATCAATAATTCATATTAGTTTTACAATCACAGGTTAAGAATAACTCTCATTATGTACATTTATACGAAATTTTGTCCTATACTGCAATGTTAAATTTTAGAAAAAATACGATCACAGCGCCACCTGTTGAGCGATTGATTCGCAAATCTAATCAGCGCCAGTTTATGTCAGGATTCAACTAAATACCAAATTTCGTTAAAAAAAAAAAAAAAAAAAAAAATGCGATTTTTTTTTTCTAAGTTTTTTTTTCGTTAAAAGTACAAAAAAAAAAAAAAAAAAAAAACCGATAACTCTGTTTTAAATTATCACATATTTATAATTCAACCATTCGTTTTAAAGGTATTGACGAGACCTTTCGAAAGATACCCTTCTTGAAAATTTACTCCCCTCGAGGGGGGACTTCCCCCCCAGGTGGGGTCGCGAGGCAAAATTTTTTTCCTAGTTGACTATCTCTATTATAAATAATTCTTGTAAATTTCATAATGATTACTAAAATATAATTCTCTTTATGCACATTTATACAAAATTTTGTCCTATATCACCATGTTAAAAATTTAGATAAAGCGGGATGGCAACGCAACCTGTAAGACAATTTTTACCAAAAGTTGATAGGCACTAATTTATGTCAAGGTGCAACTACATACCAATTTGTATGAAATTCTGTGCAGTAGTTCCTGAGATACAGTTGCCACAAAATTTTGTCACACACACACACAGACAGACAGAGATTTTCTAAAAATGGTCAAATCGCGTTCTACAGCTCTCAAAACGTATGAATCCATCAAAAACCCGAGGTCGAAATTTTTTACGAATCCAATACTTTCTTCTATTGAATATAGAAGAAAGTAAAAAATTCAAAGCTGTTATTAATTTGCCTTCAAACTTGCCACAGTCTTGATCAATTTTTTAAGTGGGAACCTGACACGAACTTTGAAATACCAAATTTGAATTTCCAGCCTTTATTTCTTTTCAATTTATGTTGATAACAAATATACATACAGATAAAATTGTAAAAAATTGGACTTTCATATTCAAGAAACTTCAAAACGTGGTATTATATAAAAAAAAACCAGAGTTAAAAATAGAATTTCAAACAATACTTTGTTTACAGTATGGGTATAAAAAATTAAGTTTCCTTTCTGAGCAGTGTTTGTCGACATAGCAAAACTCTTATATTAATTACATTCATTAGAAAAGATCGTGTAGCTTAATTTTGGGTAATTCTACATATTTTTTTAATAAAATATATGCACATCATATTGGATACTCGAAAATAGTTCTACTTGAAAAACACACAATAGAAAATGAAATACTTTTTCAGCAATTTGCAAGTACATCCCCAATATATCCAAATACTTTGGGTAACCCAGTAAATAAATGATGAATGATATTCATACCACAATCTACACAAAACATGCTTTTATGCATATAAAAATGTATGTTTATTTCATTTCGTTTCGGGCAGGCTATAGATGTTAGACTGTACTTACCAGAATTTTCCCGTATAGAAGTAATGTATTTAAATTCTCTTGGTTGGCCCTGTACATTAACCATTTGCTTGATCTCAACAAAAATTTTAGTGTAGCATTACTATATGATACCGATATAGAATACCAAGTTTGGACTTCCTGCTACAGTTTATTCTTGAGATATGCTGATAACAGACACATAGACAGACACACAGACATACAGAGAGACACACACACGCACAGACCAACCACTAGAAACATGAATTTCGGATTCTGGACACCTCAATACATGTAAATATAACAAAAACTCAATTTCGAAAATCTGACCCCAAAACAATACTTTCTGTACCATATAATAAGGGTAAGGGAAAGTAAAAAATGTTATTTATGCATTTTCTGTTTTTAACACTTAATTTAGCATATTAGCAATTAAAATTTTACTCTCTCTTACCTATTTATAAAGAAAGTAGAGGGTTAAATTTTCGGAACTGAATTTTTGCTATATTTACGATATTCTGAATACGAAAAATCCTTTTTTCAGCGGTTCGCCTGTGTGCCACTGAGTGTGCCTATATATGTCTGTTATCAGATTTTTTTTTTTTTTTTTTAAGTCATTGGCAGGAAATTTAAACTTGGTATTTTAAATCTATATCACGCAATGTTATTGCTGGAAACTTTTTGTTAAGATGAAAAAAGTGGTCGGATACCGGTACAAATAAAAGTATTAAAATATATTACGTCTTTAGGCAGATTTTTTATATAATTGGTATCATTCATCATGATCATTCGCTTACAGAGTCAAAGCCACACATATGAATTCGGATATATTATATAACAGTGGATTTTTCTTTTCGTTATAATACTGAGGTTTTTACTCAGGTTCCCAAAGCTGATTTTAAAATTAGAGCAGGAAGCTCTTTGGAGAATTACATATGTGTTACAGTATAACATTTCATGAGGTATTAAAATAAATAGAAATCTACCTTCTATGGCAATCTCTGTTTAATTCTAACCTAGTAAACAGTTAAAGAAAACTTTGCTCAAAATTTAAACATAGATTAACATTGCACATATATAAATAAATAAGAACTACAATAACTCTACCCCCCCCCCCCCCCCCAAAAAAAAAAAAATAAAATAAATAAATAAATAAATAAATAAAAATAAATAAATAAATAAATAAATAAAATAATAATAATAATAATAATAATAATAATAAATAAATAATAAATAAACATGTAGTCCCAAGTGTTCAAACCTAACCATGTTACTGTAAAATTGTTATTTTTCGTAAAACAATGCTTTTCTTTCCAAAACTGAATTAATTTGATCTATTCTTTTATTTATTTATTTTTAAACTTTTCTTTAAAACGATTTACTCTCAACAATTAGAGGCTATGCTTGGAAGTTGCTGATAGTGTATATCAAGTTGTATTATGCATTTTTATTCTTTTTTCTTTTCTTTTATTCTTTATTTTACTGTTCTAAATTCATGCACACTACGTGGTGCGTTTATAAATATTATCTAAAACTACCCAAAATTAGTAGAATACATTTCTTTTCTATTGGATGTAATTGAGCGAAATGTTTAACTAAGTTATACCATGTCCAGGAAATGCGCTTAGAAATAATAATTATTTTATCTTAGCCATATGGTAGACAAAATATTGTTTTAGACTTCCTTTTTCGAAGGCGAGTTTTTTGCTATAATGACACATTTTGAGAACTGCTAAATATGAAAATCAAGTTTTTAGTACGGTGTGTATCTGTTTATCAGCATAAGTTAACAATAAATAATTGCAGGAAGTACAAATCTGGCATTCTGAATGCATATCACTAGGGATACCACTTTAAAATTGTTATTAAAATCGGTGAAATTGGAAGAGAGATGCGGTCGAACATTTTCTGATTATTTTCCATTTCTCAAAAACCAGATAACAGTAGAATGTCGAAATATAGTATTTTGACGGCATATCATATGTGCAAATCACTTGAATATTTTGATTAAAAAATTTGCTTTAAAGCGCAGTGTGAGCGAATGTTCTCTAAAAAATTTAAAATGTTATTTTTTTTATTTTATTTTAAAAACATTCTTAGATATTCAAACGGGTCTTCAGAATGGCGATAAGCCCGGGCTTCTCGCCATTAAAATCATTCAGAAATAGATATACCATACAGAATAATATGGAGTTTCTAAATCTATTTTCAACTGCTTTTAAAGTTGATCAAATACATTAATCAGCATTAATCTGACATTATAGTATATTAAAATAAAATGTATGAGAAAATATTATAAAAGCTGCACAAGCTTATTATTATTATGTGATCTTATTTAACTTAATACACCATTAATTAGTTCGTATACTATTTATTATTTGGTGTATAGGTATGGGGAACTTAGGCAATCGTGAAATTTTTCGACCTCGCTTTTATGATTTTTTTTTTTTTTTTTTTTTTACACGTTTTGAGCTGTGAGGAATCCGAAAATGACAAAATTTGTACGGTGTCCGTCTGTAGGAAGTGTGTTAGTTTGTTAGTGTGTTAGTCCGTTAGTCTGGTCTGTGTACACGATATCTCACGAACAAACGATCGCAGAGATGTCGGACCGTTTTAAAATATTATTTAAGACACTGGCAAGAACCTTATTCATTTGCAATATTCTAAGCAAAAAACTTCAGAAGTTATTCGAAATTTACGATTTTCTTAAGATGGGAGAATAGGGCAAAATTTCACTTAAACGTGCATGAAAAGAAATATTTTTATAGTAAATATGTAAGAACAGCTTTTAAATATTAGTTATAATGCTAGAATGAACATCATTAACTATAAACATGCTACTTTGAAAATTTCGCAAGTTATTGGACATTTACGAATTTCTTAACATGGCACAATAGGGCAAAATTTCACATAAATGTCAATCTTGAGGGATATTTTCATCGTAAAGATGTCAGCCCACTTTTGAAATATTATTGAGGATACTGGCATGAATATCATTGACTATGAATTTTCCAATTTAAAAATTTCGTAAGTTATTCAAATTTTAAGATTTACTTAATATGGCAGAATAGTGCAAAATTTCGCATAAACATCCATTTTACTTTCTCTTACTCATAAGGTAGAGCAAGTACTATTGTTTTAGGGTCAAATTTTAGAACGTGAGTTTTTGTTATATTTACACGTTTTTAGGTCCCCTGAATCCGAAAATTATGTCTTTAGTGGTTGGTCTCTCTCTCTCTCTCTCTCTCTCTCTCTCTCTGTGTGTGTGTGTGTGTCTGTTATCAGCATATCTCAATAACAAATTATAGCAGAAAGTTCAAACTTGGTATTCTAAATGTGTATCATATAGGGATGCTAAACTAAGCTTTTCGTTGAGATCGAACAAATGGTTCGTGTACAGGGACACCAAGAGAATTCAAATACATTGCGTCTATGGGGGAAATTGCAGGTAAGTAGAGTTTAACATCTATAGATCTATAGACTGCACTAAACCAAATGAAACGAATATATATTTTTTATATGAGTAAAAACATGTTCATGTAGAATATGGTATAGAAATCATTCACTGTTTAGTGTTTATTTACAGGGCTACATAAAAGACATAGATTATAGTGCGACAATAGTTGAAAATTGGTGGAAGTGTATTTCAGGTTGTGCCGTATATTATTACTATAGGATTATATTTTTTCACTGTGTGGTTTATACATAATCTTTAAAAGATATACAGGGCTACAAATATTTAAGCGATAACATTGTTTTTTTATTGTTAGTGGAAGTGCTTTACTATAATATTTTGCCATGTCCAGGAAAGCTGCTCAGGAATGGAAATGAATTTTCATAGACATATGATAAATAATGTATGTTTTTAAGCTAAATATTCATCGCTTGTTTTTTGTATATTTACATGTTGTGAGGTTTTCTGATTACCACAGTCAAGCTTTTTAAAGTTTGATCTTTGTCTGTGTCTCTTAGAGTAACTTAAAAACGAATAATTTCAGGAGATCCAAAAGCCGTATTTTCAAATTAATATAAGTTTGTTGCTGGAAAAGTATCAAGACTGATAAGTTTCAAGGAATGTTGCGTGTGAAAGTTGTCTCAATAATGTTAAGTGAACTTTTAATTTTAGTAACAGATTTAAATTCTATATAAATATAGATGCATTAATGAAACGGGGGGTTGAGGGATGGTAGCCCTCCTCATACAGAATTAATTACCATATAAAACTCTTCCGAAGCCTAATTTGAATTATTTTAACATAGGCGTACATAACAGTAATCGTTATGTTACCTCTTAATCTCCAACCTGTATTTATAGTATTTAATTTCAGGGTAAGAGAAAGTCGTGTGAGTGACACACCAGATTATTTAGGGATATTTTCATCATAAAGATATCAGACCTCTTTTAGAATGATACTGGCTTGAACATTATTGACTACAATTATTCTAATTCGAAAATTTCGTAAGTTATCCTAAATTTAAGATTTTATCAACATAGCAAAACTGAGTGATATTTTATAGGCATTTTGGGGATTGCTGCATTGGAAATACTGTGGAATTGCATGAAAACTAAACTACGAAACTGACCCCAATAAAATAAATTAATAGATTAGAATAAGGTAAATGTATAGAGCTGAACATGGATAGCCTATTAGGTGGGCCATTTCAGAATGTCACTCTGTCAAGCGATTGGCCGAAAACATGAATATAGTATGTTTTGTAGGAGAATTTTATGATAACATGTATATGATGGGGAACTGAGCAGAGTCTACCTATGCCAACTAGTTTATTTATGTCTTCGGGTCAAATATCAGAAATAAATTCCAACTAACTCTATCATCCGATTGAGCTATAATTTTACATGTATAACTCCGATGGCAATACATCTTCAAGTAGTAACGGACTTAAGGGAGTGGCTTTGGACCTCTAACTGCAGCTTAAAATTTGTTCCGAATTTTAACCCACTTTCTACCATCCGATTGAGCTGAAATTTTCCATACATGTATAAAATCGAGCGCTTCAAATTGCATTTTTATATCTTGCTTAATGATATGCACTTCTGTTTATTTTCTATTGTACGACCAAATGATTCTTTTCGCACAGCAAATTTGTTGACAATCCATTTTTGCTGTAGAAGGCTCTAAATATAACCTGTATTCAAAATTTAGCACGTACAAATTTAAACAAATTAACCATGAATATCCATTTAAAAAATCCTTAGAGATAATTCTCAGTCAAATCATTGTCATAACCCATTGCGAAGTTTTAGTGAGACATGTCCGACAAACTAATTGGAAACTTTAATTAAGATTATGAAAAAGGGTACTGAAAATTATAATATTACAATGGCTTTGTGGCTAAAATAGATAGATCTTTTCAATGCAGTTTATATACAGGACAGTTAACGTTCTCATATTCCAGAATCGCAATTTTTGTATCTGCCCTTTATACTATCGTTAAAAAGAATATTTCTAAATAATACTTATATAAAAGTAAAGTGAGCAACGTTAAAAACAATCCCATTCTGAAACTAGTTGGCATAAGTGGACTCTGCTCAGTTCCCCATAATATTTATGTTCTCATAAATTTCTAGTGCGAGACATATTATAATCATGTTAAAAAAAATGAATTTGGCCAAAGCTTGATACAGTGACAGAATGAAATCCCCGCCTAATAGGCTATATCCACCGTTCACTTCGATATATTTATTTCATTCTAACCTATTAATTTATTTTATCAGGGTCAATTCCGTTGTTTAGTTTTCATGCTACTATTCCAATGCAATAATCCTCAAAATTCATATTTATATGAAAAATTTACAATTTCGCTATGTTGATAAAATCGTAAATTACGAATAATTTACGAAATTTTCCTGTTAGAATATTTGTATTCAATCATGTTCAAACAAATATCATAAATGTAATTTTGAAGTTGTCTAATGTATTTAGGATCCTCAAAATGGAAGTTTATGCTCAATTTTGCCTTATTCTGACATGTTAAGTAAATCGTAAATTCCAAATAACTTACGAATTTTTTAAATTGAAAAAAATCATAGTCTATATGATATTCATGCCAATATCCTAAATAATATTTCGAAAGTAGTTTGACATCTTTACGATGAAAACATCCCTCAAGATTAACGTTTATATGAAATTTTGCTCTATTCTGCCATGTTAAGAAACTCGCAAATTTCCAATAACTTACGAAATTTTTATATTGGAAAATTCATAGTCATAAATATTCATGCCAGTGTCCTAAATAATAGTTCAAAAGTAGTCTGACATCTTTACGGTGAAAATATCTCTTAAAATTAACGTTTATGTGAAATTTCGCCCTATACTGCCATGTTAAGAAATTCGTAAATTTCCAGTAACTTGCGAAATTTTCGAAGTAGCATATTTATAGTTACCGATGTTCATTCCGGCATCAAAACCGATATTTTAAAACTGGTCTGACATTTTTACAGTAAAAAGTTTCCATTTAATGCACGTTTAAATGAATTTTTGTCCTATTCTCCCATGTTAAGAAAATCGTAAATTTTTAATAACTTACGAAGTTTTTTAATTTGAATGTTCCAAATGAATAGGGTTCTTGCCAGTATCGAAAGTAATATTTTAAAACTGATCTCTCTGCGATCATTTGTTCGTGATATATCGTGTAAACAGACTAACAGACTAACAGACACCCTACAGACAGACACCATACAAATTTTGTCATTTTCGGATTCCTCACACCTGAAAACGTATAAAAAAGTCAAAAAACCGAGGTCGAAATTTTTCACGATTACCTAAGTTCCCCATATCTATAGTATGATGGGGAACTAAAAACACAATTTTCATTGTGTAGTTTCGACTGCATAAATATCATCAGTGCAAAATAGTCAGAAGAATTTGTACTCGTAAATCTGTAAGAGAAGCAGATTCCTTACATACTTGGGATTAGTTATAACATATTTGTCAGCTTCTTATTTCCAAATAATTCTCGGACTCGGGGGCCATGGTAGCCTAGTTGATAAAGCGTCGAGCTCGTAATCGTAGGACTGCGCGTTTGATATTCAAAGCGACCAAAGATTATGCGTTAATGGTGGCTGGTGAATATAAAATCCGCCATGACCTATGTTTCGTAGAATGACATATGTTTCGTATGTTTTCCTCTGTGTTTCGTAAAATTAATACCTCTGGGGGTTACCAAAGCGGGGGAGACATCCTTCTTCACAGATGACAAAAACCGAGAGGACATTTCTACGGACTACTTATAGGGATGAATCCCAAACCATCGTTAATTATTAATTGCATTGCCATCGACAGAGGACGTTAAGAAAAAGTATCAGTTGCAAGATACTGGGACAGTACCACCCCTTAGCCAGAACAATTTTACACCACTCACTACAGTTGCCCTTTTTAAAGCTGAACCATGCTCTAAAGCATGAAGCTATAGACACTGAGCTGAAAAACAACTGGAGGAAATGCTAGACCGGTTTTCGCGTGCCGTTTGTTGAAGGTTTGTCTTCCGAGCGTTGCATGGCAAAAAGCATTTGATATCTTTATATTTCAAAGTAAAATTGTGTAAAGGTTGTCTGTTCGCACAACCATATGCTAAACATGATATTACAATTTTAAATTTTAATTCTTTAAAGATTATAATAGTAATAGACGACCCGACAAATGTTGCTTGCCATGCAAGGCAGGCGAATTATTGCAGAAAAACTGGCACGCACGAACACTGTGTAAAAGTATTGGAAGCATTTGCTCCAGTTGTTCTTCAGCTCAGTGGCTATAGAGAGCAAAGGGTGTGTTTTTACTACATCATGTAACTTGTATAATGCCTCAGAAACTTAAAAAAAATTGTGTTTTGATGCACAATACCGCTTAGAAGAACAAAATTAAGATTTCGCTTGGAATTGTTTCATGATTTTTTTTCTAGTCTATGTGCAGGTGATGTAATCTCAGTATCGAGAAGAGCATAAAAGATAATGCTCATAAATAATCTAAATACAGCTGACGTACTATACCCTTCAACCATTGCTATTGGTCAAGGACTTTCAATGTCATTGTCGCTATCCTTTGCTTACTGAACTGATAATGCTATGCTTTCCTTTTTGATTCGAACAGCGGAACGAAACGGTCTCGCTTCACCGTGCAGCTTTCTTTCGTCGCGTAAGTGGAATTTATATTAGAATTTATTCTAAAATATTCGTGATTATTTTATATTGGGCAAAAGCATGTTACAATAGAAAATTTATCTTTCGCAAGGTATGAAATGTTTATAGGAAACATTTTAATAACTCAGTATGAAATAATTTTTGGTTGAAGCTTACACCGATTTATATATTTCCGGACAACTAGATTTTATTAAATTAAATTGGTAAGGTTCTACTTTAGATAATCTTCCTTAGATAATGCAAAATCTAAATTTATTTATTATTTCAAATCTCAAGTAAAAAATGTAAAATGATCATTTAAAGTACATGTAGCATTCCATTTAATGTATGAGGGTCTTACAGCTAGAAAAGTAAGGTTAATGGAAGAATTTCGGCGGCACTGATATTTGTCAGTAACCCGATCAGGTTATCGTATTTTTCGGCACCTTGCCTGTTTATCATGGGTCGCTGAAGACCCGAGCAATGTTAGAACACGTAATTTTTAATGAAAAAAATTTGATAAAATTTTTGAAAACTCTTGATTACTTCTAATTTAAGGGCAGACAATGAATATTACAAAAGAAATTTAAACAAATATTTTATTTTTCATCAGAAATACGCCCATTTCTATAAAATGCAGGCATTTACTAAAAATTTATAACTTTTGAACAAATTGAGATATTTGAAAAATTCAAATTGCATAATAAAGTTTAAGAATGGTATTTTTACGAAAAAAGTCATGGGAATGATAGATAGGTATTTCTTCTGTACATGGATTCTGAAGGATGAGGCATAAGAAAAATGGCTCGGATCTCCAATGATCCACGATAACCTGATCGGGTTAATTTTTCAATACCTTTTATCAGAGTAGTATTAAATGAATCGTATTTTATACCTTTTATAGATTTAATTTCGTGTTTTAAAATGTATTTGAAAACGTTAAATTTGATGACAATAATTTACGTAGACAACTTAAACGGGTTGGGCTAATTAATGTTGTACTAGTCTTGTCTAGTGGTAATAGTGGGTTATTGGAAATGGTCTCGGAATAATCCCTAGGGGTGGTCCCAGCTTAATCGGAAATTTTCGTTTATTGTGATACAATTTTATGATAAATATCTGAAATTGAGATTAAACGTGTTAACGTTAAACAGTTGGATATTGGCTTTGTTATTGGAGTTATGTCGAAAGATGAGCTATTTTTTCTGTTCCAGGTATTGGCCCTTATGTGAATGTAAATGACATATTCCATCACAATCTTATTCCTCTCGGAGAGGATACCGCCCGCCTTTGGTACTCAACGACCTACGCACGAAGTCGAGAATGACGATGCAACGCAGATTAACAAAGACCAGGATACCGTTATATTCTCGTTCCCTACGCAGACTAATAGAGAGAGGCATAAGCCTCCCAAATACTGGCTACAGTCAACGCTGCTTGAATTTCGGTGTGGGACTCAAATTCACAAGAACATGTCAGAACTAACTCAAAATTTTACTCTTCAGAAGTGTAATTTCTGGCATAACTCGAATTTCAGTCAAGGGAAAAACTTTCAAACATACTGATTACTTTTTATACACCAACAACATAAAAGCATTTGTTTAATTAGATTAAGCGAAATTATTTTCAGGAAAAGAAAATTTTAAAATGGGAGATATTAAAATCAGGTCCCTATTTAAAAAAAATAATAATAATAATAATAATAATGGCTCAAGAAGTTTTATTTATTGTCATAAGTTTACTTTATACTATCTTGAAACAATATGTTTTACATTAAATTTAAGTTTTGTATTGCAGTTGTCTTTAAAATAAAGATTAAAACTGCTTTAATTTTAATAAAATAAAAAAGTTTACTTAAACATCACAATAATAAATCATTAGATCTATTGATTAAAAAGATAACATTCCTTTAATAGTTGGAGAAAGTACATGAATTAGGGTAGACCGGGGTACAATGGACCAGTTTTGGAAATTTTAAGTTTTTATTCACAAAGTAATGATTTCTCGCTATTGAAAATATGTGTGCATATTCCTATATATTGGGTTTTATGTCGCACTCAATCAAAAGCAATAATTATGTTTACTTTTTTTAATATAAATTTTTTAACAGCAACTGACAAATTGGACCATTCGGGGTACAATGGTCCATGACACGGGGTACTATGGACCACAGGTCAAATTTAAAAAGTATACTAATGTAGTGTGTTATTTAATAGTATAAAATGTAGAATATATTACATTTGTTTATTTATGTCCTCGATTCATACAAACAATGTAAATTAATGAACATTAAAACTGGAAAATGGTACACTAGACATTTTTTGTGTGAATGAAAGTATGCTGTTTTCTTGTGAAGTTGTAGGGTCTGGAAGGCTCATCATTACAATAGCTTGAAAATTTACAAGAGATATAGCAACACTCTCAGGAAAAAATGTAGAGATCTTGATTAGGTTTTCGTTGCATGAATCTAACAAAAACAGATTCATTATCTTTTATTTCTGTGATTAAACCAACAAAATGTAAAACCGTAATTTTCGTCAAATTTATTTGTATTATTATTTTTTAGTTGCATTATTTCAGTTCGTTATAACTGTATGATATTTGTAAAAATATAAAATTGCAAAAGTAACTGCATGGTTATTAAAAATAAATAAGAAGAAACCTCAAAGTAAATTGCTTTCTTTTTTAACTTTGAAGACATAATAGTTCTAATTAAGTTTAACTATGAAATTTTTAAGTATAATTTATAGCTAACACTTCAAAAATGTAGATTTCGTAAATCAGTTTATTATGACAGAGAATTGTGGGTAAATGGACCATGGTCCATTGTACCCCGTGTGGACCTCTGACAGCAAATGTAAAAAAAAAAAAAAAATCCTTTTAAAAAATATTTTGATGAGATTAAATATAATAATAGATGACCTTAGCTCTTTATTGCGCTAAATAGCCTCTTCCAGATGATAATTCTAGAATGGTGAAAAGAAAATTTGCACTTTTTAACTCAAAATATTTGGATTTGCTACCGTAAACTAAATTTCACGAGTAAAATAGCTAAATTATTAGTTCATGAATGTGCTGGCTAAGTTTCCTCACTGCAGTGCTGCGATCTATGTACCAAAATACAACCATAAAAAAAAAAAAAATAAATAAAATTATAGGGAGAGGTCCATTGTACCCCAGTCTCCCCTATTACATCTTTACGTTTTTGAATAAAAGTTGTAGAAGTTAAAAATTTTGACGATGATAGATTCCCCACTATCTGCAACTTGGAATTTTATCTTTTCATGGGCAGTTGTATATTGAACCTTTAAATTTTTAAGTAAAAAATCTAGAAGCATAAAAATTTCGCAATATAGATCTCCACTATCTGAACGTGGAATTTTATCTTTTTTATGGAAGTTTTATATTGTGCATTTACATTTGCCGCTTAAAGATTTAAAGAACTGAGAAAAAGCATATAATCTATTTTAAATGATGTCTCTGGCAATTTTTAAAACCTTATATTGCGTTGTTTTAATTTTTATAAGTTGTATTGTTGATAGGAGAGGAAAATCAATAGCAGAGCCTGGTAGAAAAGGTAAGACAAAACGGACACTACTGATATCACTGTGAACTAAACATTTGTTACTCTTAAGCCGGTAATAAAGTTGAATAAAAGTTAAAAATTAATAAAACTGTTTTAGATTATTTGAAATTATATATGAATGACTTATGATAATCAAAAGTTTGCTTAAATAAAAAAAAAGGGAGGGAGTGTTCTTTGCTTTTTAAATTTGAAAAGAATTAATAATGAAATTAATTAAAATAAATAAAGTTTCTGTCTTCAAATTAGCAATTTCATTTATTACAACAAACTTTTGTTATTATTTATTATTAATTCTGTCCTAAATATGATTTGATTTAAGAGGAGACACCTATTTTTTGTGTAATGAATATGTATATATACAATGTCATGGTTCATATATTTTGTTATTATTTTCTCTGAGGATGTAATTTGTCGTAATTCTTTTACTGTTTCTTTTCTCGTGTGGTGGTTTAACGCAAGAGAGTGATAACGCTTTATTAATATTATTATTATTATGCGTGCCTGAAAAACAGTCCTCTTACCCAAACCAAAAAAGAGAGAAATCTAAAAGTCAGGTTTTGCAGTGATATCTAAATATATATCTAAATATATATATATATATATATATATATATATTGAATAACATTACCTTGTGCACAAGATATTCGTATAATTTTTATATGTTTCACATAAACATTAACTTAAATTATCTGATTTATAATTAAATTTTTTTATTATTTTTTGATTATGGTCATCAGTCTTTCACATCAGTCTTTCACTGAAACAAAACTGCATGTTTGCGTTACATTCAACCTTATTAATTGTTTCAAATTCAAGAAAGCACACGTTTTTTTCTTTTTTTTTTTTTTTTTTTTAAAGATTACGTGAAAAATTAGTTAGGATAAAAAAGCTATACTTCAGTTGGTTTTCCAGCTACTACATACGAAAGAGGAAGAGATTTCCTTTTAGCAAAAAGCTAAGAAGTGCAGCCTCTAAAAAATTGTTTTTAGCTTATTCAGAAAATAATCATCTTTTTTAAAGATAAAAAAAAAAAAATCTTAAATACAATTTTTTGACCATTTAAAGGTATACAATCTCCCTTTAGCCAAACATTATTCATAGCGCTTCCCACCCTAAATTCAAATCAAATTCTGGTAAGACCTTACAGATCAGGGGTGGCCAACCTGCGGCCAGCAGTGTGGCTTTTGGCGGCGCTCAAGGAGACTAACAACAACATCTAAAGTTTAACAACTTTGGTTAACCCATTAAAAATTAATAAATCTGTTCTGACTTTTCGAAGTGAAAATACCTTTCAACGATTATGGCAGATAAAGAATTACACTGTTGTAATGAAATATTATTAGATCCATTAATCATTCTTTTTATTATAGTTATTAATGTAATATACTATCATAATTTTTACTTTCTTCTATATTAAGTAAAGGAAAGTATCGGATTCGTAAAAATTTTCGATTTCCGGTTTTCGATGGATTTACACGTTTTGAGAGAACTAGAATACGATTTGACCATTTTTAGAAAATGTCTGTCTGTCCGTTTGTCTGTCTGTGAGTGTGACAAAAATTTTGTGGTGACTGTACGCTCAGAATTGTATATGAATTTATATATAAATATACCTTGACCTAAATTAGTGCCTATCACCTTTTGGTGTCAACCACTCAACAGGTGGCGCTGTTATACAGCGATTTCCGCATTTAAAGGGGAGGCTATATCTCAGGTTGTATTGCGTGTAAAACAAAACTTGATATGTGAGATGGCCATTATGAGACATTATACTGATCCAATTTGAATGCTTATCTGCCAAAAGGTGGTGCTACTATACAGCGATTTTCGCAATTTAAGGGGAGACTATATCTCAAGAACTACTGCACAGAATTGCATATAAATTTATATGTAGATGCACTTTGACATAAATTAGAGCTTATCAGCTTTTGGTGTCAACTGCTTAACAAACAGGTGACACTGCTACACAGCGATATCAGCAATTTAAGGGACGACTATATCTCAGGTTCGATTGCACATTATCAAACAAAACTTGATATGTGAGAAGGACATTATGAGACATTATACTTCAATTTGGATGCTTATTGGCCAATAGATGACACTGTTATACTGCAAATTTCCTCGATAATGGAAAGACTATATCTCAACTTCTAAGGCATATACGAAACTTGATATATGAGATAACCATTATAAAAACGTATTTTTTATGATGTTATGATAGACAATAAAACTGTTTTTCTTTGGATATTTAGTGTTTGTTTTCTCTACTGTGGAAATCATTTGTATTCATCATGTTAGATAATTTTAATAAATAATAATTTTAATAAATTATTTGCACTTAGTGAATTTGTTTAGGAAAATGTAGAAGAAAGTTTTGTGCTGGCCACAACATACTAGTTTTATGATACTATTGTTAATTTATGTATGAAAATCAATTGATGTATTCGGCTCCGAACCTTCTCTCTCCGCTTCCCTGAAAAAGCTAATTTACAGTTTCTATGTTATGATGAAAATATTTTGAACCCATCAAAAACTTTGAAAAGAAATATATATGTATTTTGTTTAAAATGTTACTCATTTTAACAATATATAACATACATTAATCAAATGTTTAAAAGCATGGTTTCTGCAGAAAATGGCGCGCATAGAAATAATTAATAGTTTACAAAACTGCACAAAAAATTCTGATACGTTATAGTGTTATACGTATGTTGTGTAAAGAAAGCTGCTAATCTACAAAGGGTTGGTGGAAGGCAATAATTTCCTCGTTTAAAATTCCTCTCATTATTCAATGAGTTACTCTTATATATGTATATATAACGTAAACATAAAATAAATATAAATTAACTACTTACAAGGGAGGGTCACCAACTGATCAAAAGTTATTTATACATGCTTTTTATCTTCTTAAAGGTCTTACTCAAAGCTTTACAAAGTAAGCGTATTCATTATAATGGAGCAATGGGTAGCGTACTATGTCATGATTGCGTCATGGTTAACGTCATAGTTACGTCACTGATCGATGGCAAAGCCATCTCGTGTTGGAGGTACCTGAACTACTCAGGCTGAAACTGCGCATGCTCGAATAGAATTTGTTTACTCGCGTGATGCTCCATATTTAAAATTTAAAGAGAATTATGTTTGAACGAATGCACATCTAAACGAAAAAATTCATGAATTTTTCAAATATTCATATTTCGCATGTTTTCCCGTATTTTAAGATAAGTAATATATTTTAAATCAATTCTTAAAAATTATTTTTTTTATACTTTTTACAATTTATAAAATTATTGAAATCTTAATCTTTTGAATTTTCATTCATTACGGATCAAGAGATAATCAATGGAATTTTGAATTCGGTTGTTTGATTTGTTATGAGGTTAGAAAAAGTTAGTTTTTATTATATTTGTTCATTCCTAAATGTTATTTTAGTTATAGATTTGGTTATAAAGAGATTGCAAATATATTTTGTTTAGAAGATAAATTTTTTTCGAATGTTTTCGTCTGCGTCTGATTGATTTTATTGACATGACATATTGCTTTTTTAAATAAAAGATATAATGATAAAGTCATCTTTTATAAGCAATTTCTTTTCCAAAATTTAATTTTTTTTACCAAAATTTTAATTTTAAAAATTGCATACGTTAACATTTCTTCTTAAATTACTAATACATGAATTTTTTCGTATTTACAATACAATTTACAACATTAGAAGATCGATTTAAAAAATTATATTTTACACTAATTCTAGCTCTAAGTGAACACTATAGATGTGATTATTTACTTGAAGTTATTAGCGTACATTTGACTTTAAATACAAAATATGTTAGATGTTAACTAATAATAATGTGATTGTTTATTAGCTAACATCTAACATATTTTGTATTTAAAGTCAAATGTACGCTAATAACTTCAAGTAAATAATCACATCTATAATGTTTATTTAGGGCTAGAAATAATTCTTGTTTTTTTTAAAACAATAAGAGATAACATTTTTAAAGAAAGCACAATAGGGGAGGATTTTTCACAGCTTTATTTGGGTACCGCAGACACTGCACGAGGAGAAGCGCTAACGTCGAGTTTACTTTGCGACATTTATTAACATTATGTGAACGAGCTTACTCTGTAAAGCTTTGGGTCTTACTGAGCTGATAATGAAAATATCCATTTTATCGGCAAATGCGCCCCCAAGTGTGAGTTATTAGGAACTAAACGTTGTAAATTACAGATTCCACTGTAATGTACTTTGAAGAAGTTCTATCATTATAATCAGTTTTGCAATAAATTATTATTCCAAATACGACTGTATATATTGTTAGTAAAGTATTTTACTGTTTATTAGTTATTTTTTGGCAATAGCAAATTTTTAAATACTAAACTGTATATGAAAAATATTAAAATGCAACAAATGATAAAAGAAGCACTTGTAATTTTTGTAGTAATGAATAAAATTAATAGTTTATATTATATGTATATATTTCATTATAATTGTCATATTGTAAGTCGTAATATATATTATTAATTAAAAAAATAATTTCATGTCCCCATAAAACACAAATGTAAACATTATTATTCTGTATTTTTCCCTGTAGTAGTCCCGTGTTAAGGATTTATTACATAACGCAGACAAAGTCCATTTTCTTTCTATTAATGCATGATAAAACTTATCGCCTGCATTTCAAAAACAATCCGCGATTGTAATGAAATGCTCGCCCACTGGTGGCCTAAGGTGAAATTACTACAATACGCGGATAGCTTTCGTCAAAACGCCATTGCGTTCTGCATATTCAATGTTTAGTTTCACTTATTTATTGAATAAAAAGGAATAAATCCGGTAAAAAAGACTACACATACTGTTGTGTTGTTGTGTACCACAATGTAATTCCAAAGGATCCAGAAACCCAGAATTAAGCTTTCATTTATTTCCAAATGACAAATATAAAATTTCTGTTGCTTCGGCTAATGGAAGTAAAGCCTTAGTTAGTAGAAAATCTGAATGGATTAGACTTTTTCGAATTTTGAAATAAGTATCACCGAGAATGACTGTTTGTTCAAAACATTTCACACCTCGGGATTTCACAAGTAATAACATGTTTAATTTTGCTTTAATTATAAAATCTTTCAGATAAAGCTGATCGTTTCCTTCGCTAACGAGCAAAGCAAAACGGTCACATTTCATGGATGTTATATCTCAGATATTCATCTCATTGGATATATCTCAGATGGAAATTCTACTCTATTCAAAACCGATTTTAAAGAATTAGATATCAAACTTACATTTCAAGATTTAGAAAATATCGCGATAATATAGGTAGTTTGAAAAACAAATACCGTCAGATTTCTGAATTTGTCTTTGAATCCTTCTGTGAAGCTGGTTCGAGAGGAATCATAATTCCTGATCGTATAGCTTAACTTTCATGCATCAAAAGGATGGCTATACAGTTTAAAAATTAAGTATGGTATCGTATCAAAGAAAATAATAAAATTCACTACATTTCAACGAGAGCATGATTTTGATCAAATTGAATTTGATGGTACAGTTTTCCACGTACAGTTGATGGATTTAATTGAAGGTGAAGATATCAGAAACACTGAACGTGTTTTTGAAATGGAACATGTACCAAACAGCCAGATTATTAACACAGATCAATCTAGGTTTCGATATTGACATCTGACTAGTCGTAATTTGTCATTTTCTGCTGAAAGAAATACATTGGCTAATACACCAAGCACAAATGCAGTAACGCATTCCTATAAAATCCAATCTAAGATTTCAATGGAAAGTAGACTGCTTTCCCCTCTATTATTATATTAAAAGAAGCAACTGGTGATTCATTTGGTCCTCTAAAGAGGCAACAAATTGACGTAATAATGCAAAAATATAAAAACGTTTATGTCCCTTATTCAAAATCTGGCAAATTGAAAAAAGCGCACGTTCGTAAATGGGCTGAAAATTGTTTATATCTAAATATTGAAGCTCGTTCAATTTTGTTAGTAGATTCGCGGGGTGGTCAAACACATTCTCACCTATATGATTTGCCCGGCGAAAAAGTTACACCACATATTTTTCTAAAGTGTTCAACTGGTTTTATGCAATCATCAGATTTAAATTGTTACCATCAATGGAAGAATTTTTTTTAAACGTGTCATCGAAGAAGTTTTTCTTACTAATTCATCAATCGACATTCTAGAACATAAAACAATAATGAAAACTCATAGTCTGATTTTAAACCAATTTCAAGCTGATTGCTTCAATGATTTCTTTTTGTATGTTTGGTACAAAGGTGGCTTTCCTGTTGAAAAACCAACATCTTTTCCTACTTTAAGAAACTATTGTTTGAATTTCCAAATGTATCTTCCTCCTCTCCAACTTGTCAGAATATGTCATTTATTTGCTGCTCACATTGCAGAATAATTTATATTTAGAATGTTTTATCATAAAATACCATTACCACTAAATATCATTTATTTGTATGTAATTATATTTCTTATATTTGTTATATGTAAACTAATTTTCCCATTTTGTAGTTAATTATATCAAATTATATGAATATAACTTATAATTAATTAAAATTGATTCATTTTTATAATAATAAAAGTAAGAAATAAATGAAACATTTGAAATTTTCTTATTAAGAATAAATAAAGATATTTCTTTCCTACATTATTCTTTTTAATATTTTTCATGTATATTTTAGTACTTAAAAATTTAATGTTGTCAAAAAGTATCTAATAAACAGTAAAATTCTTTACTAAAATTATACAGTTGTATTTAGAATAATAATTTATTACAAAGCTCATTATAATGATAGAAAATCTTCAAAATACATTACTGCAAAATCTGTAATTTACAACTTTTAGTTCTGTAATTTACAACCTAATAGCTTACGCTAGGAGGCGCATTTGCCGATAAGATGGATATTTTCGTTATCAGCTCAGTGAGACATTTAAGAGAATATATAGCATGTATAAATAAATACCTTTTGAACAGTTGGTGACCACTCTTCCTTGATAGTAATAGATAATGTAATTGAAAAGTTGAGGTTTCTGAACTCTAAATCACTGATATTTTTACTTTCTTCTATGTTCAATACAAGAAAATACTGGATTCGTACAAATTTTCGACTTTTGGTATTTGATGGATTTGCCCGATTTGAGACATTCAGAACATTAGAACAGACGTTCAGAACGTTAGAAAATGTCTGTCTATGTATCCATGTCTATATATACGAAAACAAATTTTGTTGAAATTTTATAATTTTATTTGGGGAACTGCTGCATAGAATTTCATATAAATTTATATTTAACTTAGATGCATCTTGACATAAAATTAGTGCCTGTTAATTTCTGGTTCAAATCGCTCAACACGTGACGCTGCTATACTCCGATTTCTTCCATTTGAAGGAAGGCTATATCTCAGGTTACATTGTGTATAATCGAATGAAACTTGATATGTGATAACTCCATTGTGATGCATTATGTCCATTCTATTTGGATTAATATTGGCCGATAGACGACGCTGATATGCTGCATGTTTTTCGTGAACTCGTAGTTTGTATATACGATTCTACTACCTATAATTACACAAAAATCTGATGTATGACAGAGCATTATGTAACCCTATACTAATTCAATTTGAGTGCGTATCGACCGACAGATGGCGCTGCTGTGCTGCATGTTTTAACGTGAACCGGAAGGCTATATTTCCGATTCCGTTACATATAATTGCACAAAACCTGGTGTGTAAGAGAGTCATTATGAAACACTCTACTGATTCAATTTGAGTGCATATCATCGACAAGTTGCGCTGCTGTATTGTAACTTATCCCGTGAATAGGAAGACTGAATTTCAATTTCTATGGCATAAAAATGCACCAGACTTGATATGTGAGATAACAGCATGAAATCGAATGCTGATTTAATTTAGGGTGTATATTGCCCGACAACATTGTTGTTATTTACCTTCTGTGATTTTCCCCTGGCTATATTTCAGCAGCTGTTGATAAAAATTGTACTAAACTCTATACCTGAAATCTTTATTGTGAGAAGCTATAATTAAACGTTTGTGCATATCAAACAGTAACTAAAATCTATATACTATATATTGTATATAGTATATATAATGTATTTTCAAGTATTTATTCTTTAAGGTTTTATTTGTGCGTGTTAGTACATGTCTAGATAGATATGCCGTGTGTAACCTGTTTATAGAGAGAGAGAGGAATATCTTCTAAACTATCTGACTTTTTTTTTTGTGTGTGTGTTATTGTTATTGTTGATTGTACTTTGAAATCATTAACATATACTAAACTCAATAGACCTGTAGAAAAACATTACCATTCTAAGAAAAGTTTCGTACTTTAGTTTCAGACATAACTAGAAAAACATTGTTTTTAAATATTCCAGACAGACGAATATAAAAAATAAGGCCACCATGTAGAGGTAAAATTTTTTCAATGGAATATTGTAGAAGCCTTTATCGCATAAAAACATTGAAGGAATGAATCAGATCGTATCATATATGGTTAAAATTATGAAATAAGATAACGAAATCAAGTCATCTTCCCGCTATCATAGCAGATAAGAAGTAGAACAAGATGTTGATTTACTTAGATAAGCAGATATCGAGCGAGATGCTGTTGTAGTTATTAGAACACTGAACCAGTGAAGAGATTATCAAAAAGATATACTATCTAGAATATTAAAAGGTACTTCAAGTGAAGGAAACCGTAAATGATAAATCTAGTTACGACTGGATTTCATTGACGCTGGCGTAATCAGATGTCTGCTCAGTATATGTATTTTATCTTGGGTTTCGAAATTTTATCAGACCATATGTTCTTACACGTGCCGAATCCGCATATTAAAATGAATGATTTTTTTTTTTTTTTAAATCACTTTCTTTGGCTTTAACGCTGATTTGTTCGGCTTTTGGTTAACAGTTAACAATAAAAAAATTTTCTAAAGCAAATAAAATATTAATTGATGCTATATCATTTACGTCCCTGGCAAAAATAAATAGTGACTTCTTAATCGTTTTTTTTTTTTTTTTTTTTTTTTTTTTTTTTTTTTAATATTATTATTATTATTTTTTAATTTCCAATGGCTAGGCAAAAGTTACAGAGGACTATAAAGATGCGAATCAAATTATAGACAATATAACATAGAAGACCGAAGTCATTGCCTAAGGAGCGATCTTGCCTCCCAATATCTCGACTCTTCTGTAGAACATCGAAGAGCCCTGCAACGGGACAGATGTTCCCGGTCCATTACTTCTCCAGAATCACAAAGTGGGCAAGTAGGGTCGTTTAAGATACCCAAGCGCTTCAAATGAGCGGCAAGGCAGTCATGTCCTGTAGATAGGTGGAAAGTCGCAACTGCCTTACGTCTTGTTTTATCAGGAATTAGAGTAGGACTTAAATTCTTCCATTTCTTTAGAGCTGTACGATTCTCAAGATCTCGTAAAGCATTAGATGCAGATAAATTCTTTAAAAACAGTTTAATCCTCCAGTAAGAAATGGCTGTATTGGGATGTTGTAGTAAGGTGGCACCTCTTTTTGCAAGAAAGTCCGCTTGTTCATTGCCCCAAAGGCCACAATGGCCGGGCACCCACTGGAGAACAATTTGTTTCCCCTTTAAAGTGAGAGTTCTTAATGATTCTTGACATTGGGATACTTCCGGTGTTAATGGATGATCAACAGCGCTTATTGACTGGATGGCTGCCTGAGAGTCAGAAAGAATGACCGCCCTTTCATACTTGCAATGGACAGCTAATAGTTGCTTTAAGGCTAAACGTATCGCCACAACTTCACCATCAAAGGAGGTACCAATATAGCCCGCAGGGGCATAGAAAGAAAAAAGATCTGAGAACACGCCAGCCCCTACATTGAGATGACAATCAAACTGGGAACCATCTGTAAAAATGTGCAGCCACTGAGATGGTGGATATCTGGCCGCAATGGTCTCTAAGGCAAGACATTTCAACACACTTGGTGCAATATCTCCCTTTCTATGGATAGTTAGATCCAGCCTCGTATCGACAGTAATCACTTCCAAGGGATTTCTGGGTGTCAAAAGTGGTTGTATATCACCTGGAATTACAAGATCTTTCTTAATATCCAGGACTATTTGAATAAATCCATTTTGAGTTTTTAAGTTCCTTGACTTGGTCACATAGTCCCTCCAGTAGGGATCATCTATACGCAGTAGCTTTTCATAGAGACATAAGGCCTTCAATTTCATAATATCTCTGAAGTGTATATTCCCTGTTAATAATAACATCGCATCGATAGGAGTGGACTTCACACCTCCTGTGATCAGGCGTAAAGCCTGGTTTTGCAACACTTCCAGCTTATTGACCACAATTTGTGGGGCTGTGATCAGAGCTTCACAGCAATACAACATTAAAGGCTGTATAAAAGTTTTAAAAGTAGTGTTAAGAGTGAACCGAGCGCATCCTGCTAAGCGCTTAAGAATACTCATTCTATTTGAAATACGCTCGGTAAGCTTTTCAACATGGAGCTTCCAGCTTAATTTATTATCAAAAGTCATTCCCAGGTAGGTAAAGCTGTCTGTGTTGTCGATCGAAGAGCCTTGGTACTTTAACTCTGGCCGGAAAGCCTCATGGGTTAAGGAGAAAGACTGTGAAGCTGTCTTTCCTAAATTTACAGTCATATTATTTTCTTCACACCATTTCGAGAGCACGTGCAGGGCTTTATTTAAGTGACTTTCAATAACATTTTTAGCAACACTTTTTGGTGCTTGGATCCAGATTACCAAATCATCAGCATATAGTAAACATTTAACATCAGGTATTGATTTAAGTGATGAAATTAGATCATTGACACATATATTGAACAAGGTGCAGCTACTAACTGCTCCCTGAGGGAGCCCAGTTTGAAGATTAAAACTTTTGGAGAAAGATTCACCGAATTTAATCCTGCATGTCTCTTTTTAATATTATTATTATTTATATTTTTTATGAGTATTTCCTAGCAGCTTTAGTTCAATTTCAGAAAACCTGGCAGGTATTTTTAAATTTACTACGCCTATGAACATGAACTAAAAATATCAATCTGATTATTATTATTAATTTAACGTAACTGATTAATAATCACAGATTCTATTATTGTTTGTGATAAGACTCCCTGAATTTTCTTTTCGATTAAATTATTAAATATTGGGGGAAACAATCTTTTATAAGGAACACTGATAATTTTCTCTTGACTTGTCGCATGCTAAATTATTATTTGTGGTAAATATTCGTTTCTAGATCAAATTATTAAACATTAAGAAAGGCAAATATTCTAACAGAAACATAGTTAATTTCCCTCCTTCTTGTCAAGTATTAAATTATTGTTTAGGATTAAATCCTTTGAATTTGTTTTTAGATTAGAAGGAAAATAGTTATTCCCCCCCCCCTACTAATCGAATGTTTAAATAGTATGTGCGATTAATTCTCCTGAGCTTGTTTCTAGATTAAATTAAATTAAATTAGAAGGAACGTAGTTATTGTTACAATGCATTAAGTCTTTTCCTCTGCATCAGTTGTTCTGTTGCTGTGAAAAGTGTTTTACAGGTAAAGTGAAAATAAAGCGGCAGTTCATTCACTTTCAATGAGGTCAGTCTTGATGATTTGATGATGAATTTGGCGAAAAAATAATTGTTTATGGTTTTCGAAGTTTCGAAGCTCTCCGATGTACAGGAGCCTAGATCTCGAACTTTCCATGGGATTCTCGATAGAACCTTCGCCAAGCCCTATCACCAAAGGATATAAACAGGAATGAATTGACCTTTACGGGAGAGGGTGTAGTCGCTGCGATTCAGAGTTTTTCAGAGACCTATTCTGAGCGAATCCACTTTGGAGATAGTGCTCCAAGCGACGACTGCACATTGTTTGTGAGCTAGCGAAGATTTCTGCTCTAAAGTATTTTATGTTATTTACTTTACTCCTGTGGAACAAGTGTCTGTTTTTCGACTGCTCGAGAATGAGTGACAGCTTCATCTGTTTCCAGAATATTCGAAGAATTTGTGAAGTCTCCGTTCCGACTTCTGCTTTATTTATTGTACTTAACTTAGTATAGAACACAATCAGGAGACTTAATTTAAAGAGACTCTATCTTTATTATAACTTTAAAGTGAGGAGGGGCTTAGGGATATGGAAGAACTCACTAATAAACTCAAACTAAATAATTTTAACTATCATAAAAAATAGCTCACCACTTGCAACTTGCAAAAGTAATAGTCGAAATGGCCGAGGACTTTTTCGGAGGGCGAAGAAAAGCACTTTGTACCACCAACAACCCAACTATCAACTCACAATACTTTTATCTCTAATAACGCAACTATCAATGCAACACATAACCACCAACACCGTGTTTCCAAAGTACTCGATTTAAAGTCCTCAGAAATAGCAAATACGATTCACTTCATTTTACTAAACTACTTCTTTAAAGACTATCCGCATTCAATTTTTAAACACGTTTCACAATCTACGTTGATCCTGTTTTCAATTTATCTAGCTAACTATACAATAACCAGACACTCCATGCTAACCCAAATTCATCTCTGCTCGACACCTGCATATAGCTAGCTATCTCACCCATAACATCACCAAAATATACTGGATCCAGCTAGAAACTTTCCCAATGTCAACCAAACATTCTATTCCAACGTGACGCTATCACTTTACACTATTTTCAATACTTCCCTTGGCGACCTTTACTTAGTTAACTCGACGTCACTCCTCCCTTACAAACTAACAATTCTATTAGACTGTTTTCGAGAATATTCGGTATAATAACAGTTTTGTTGTACAGATCCGAGAAGTTACATAGAATAAAGTGCATTCATCGACTAAAACCTGCCCGTTTCTTTACGAATTACTTTCGCAAATAAGAAAGTCGACAAGTTTTTCGTAACATTACTTTTTCCTCAACTTGCCAAATGTTAAATTATTCTTTGTGATTAAATCTCTTGAATTTGTTTCCATATTAGTTTAGTAAATATTGGTAAATATATTCTTTTGCAAGGAACATAGATGTCCTTATTATTTTTATTTGGTAATTTCTAAAGTGTTTTTTCAGAATTTATTATTAAATAAAATATATTAATATCACAGATATGTTATATTTAACCCTTAGCAGACCAATGCCGTTTATACGACGGTATTTAAAAAAAATTGAATCAGTTTTAAAACGTTCCTCAGAAGATGAAATGTAATTTATGTAACATGCAGAACGTTTTAAAGAACTGGCAGAAGCGGGGCTTAATGTTCTATATAACAAAAATTACACCGGCCGTTAAGGGTTAACTTGGTATTTTCAACTGCATTTAAAAATTGCCTAAAATGTACTAATGTTTTTTAAAATAGAGATTAAATTCCCTTTTATCAAATAAAACTAAATTTGAGTTGTCACTGTGCCACATCTATGCAAAAAACTAGCTTTTTACGTAAAGTTAAAAATAAAGTAACCACTTGAAATATAAATATAAAACATTAGACATTAAACATCCATTTGCTTTCAAATAAATTAGAAGAATACACACACACACACATATATATAATCAATAATATAAATATAACCAGCAACTGCTTTATTTCAGATGTGAAAATTTCGCAATTCTTTATATAACAACTAGCAGACCTGGCACGCGTTGCTGTGCCTAAGTTATATGTTGAATTATATTACAATAAACTATTTAATATAGTCAAATTATTATTTACGAATAAAGACTGAAACGTTGTACCCGATGTAAAAACCCATAGGATTGAGATTTGAACCTTGGGTCAAAATTTGGAAGCGATTGATAAAAATTTTCGTTGATATTAAGCACAAATTAATTTTATTGTAGGGTCTTATACATTTTAATGGAGAAGTGATACATATTATTTATAATGCTACTTGGGATAAAAATGCTGAAATGATTAATATATAAATTAAATTCTATTAAAATAAAAGTATAAAAGAAGCAGATGATTTTAAAAATCAAATTTTATGGATGAGTGAAATATAATAAGTCCAAAGCTATTTTGGATTAAAATGCTAAAAAGACTAATATGTAATTTACTTTTTATTAAAATTCTATTAAAATAAAAGTATAAAACAGCAGAGGATTTTAAAATCAATTTTTATGGAGGAGTGAAATATAATATATGTTATAATGGATAATTTTACTATAAAATGGCCTCATCATTTTTAATATTTTAAAGATGGCATCAGCAGTAGGTATAAAAAGGAAAACAATATGGCTAAACCAGAAAAATAAGTAAATTTAATAAATATTTTAAAACTTTAAAATAGGACATCTTATGAAATATTGGACATTAAAAATAAATACATGTATCATTTTAAATAGAAAAATATTTTGGAAAAGTTTAGTATATTTTAACGAAGTGATGAGAAGGTTTTGAGTATGTTAAAATTTTAATAGTAAATTCAAGTTAATAAAGATGGGAAACATTGAGGATTAAGATAAGAATAATTATATATATATATTTTTTTTTAATATATACCATGCTTTTAAATTTTAATATACTAATTAAAAGGAAAATGATAAATATTCTATCACAGTTTGTTTTCAAATGTCTAAATAAAATATCTGATATAAGATACTAATATGTTGCAGCGGAATAGATTTCATTTCTATCACCCTTGGTGAAAAAAAGAATAACGCCAAATTATCGAGCCAAAATATTTAATTCCTTTCAAAAATCATGGTTATTTTAACAACTTATATTAAAAGAGTAATAAATAATATGAAACAATATTTCGTACAATACGTATTACATGTCATACATACGTACAATGAATAATACATATTGCACTTCGCGTAATACATACATCTGGCATGTATATTTTCGTGTTACGCTTTTGATTGCCAAATACAAAAAAAAAAAAAAAAAAAAAAGAAAGAAAGAAGGGAAAGAAAAACGCCAAGGACGACAGAGTTTTGAAATTTAAAATTACAATTTTGTCAATTTGACAGCAAAATAACTCAATCTAACGCACGCGATAACTAATACTTATACCCAAATATAAGAATTAAAATCGGGAAATAAATTTCCTCGACTTTTAATATTTTTTTACAAAAAATTCAATGGGCGATTAACATAGGAAATCTTTTTCTTGGCTGCACAAATGATCAGTGAGTCACACTTCGCTTGCATATAGAACTCATAGATATAGTATGGTATATATAGAATGATCATTGGGGAGAAAAAAGTGATTCCTTTTCACTTCGGAAAAGACGACGTTTTTACCAAAATATGGCCGTCTTTCCCGAGTAATACACACGGGTATACGCAAGCGAAGTGTGACGTCACTGACCGTTTGTTGATGCAAGAAAATGATTTCCTATGTTAATCACCCATTGGATATTTTGCAAAAAAATATTAAAAATCGAGGAAAATTATTTCCCGATTTTAATCCCCATATTTGGGTATATATATATACGTATTAGTTATCATGTGCATGTGTTAGATTGAGTTATTTTGCTGTCAAATTGACAAAAATTTAATTAATTTCAAAACTCTGTCGTTCTTGGCGCTTATTGTATTTGGTGATCAAAAACGTAATACGAAAATATACATGCCAGATGTATATTTTCGTAATATGCATTGTACAAAATATTGTTTCAAATTATTTTATTTCATTATTATTTCATTACTCTCTTAATATAAGTTGTTAAAATAACCATGATTTTTGAAAGGAACTAAATTATGTTCGCCAAATAGTTTGGCGATATATTTTTTTTTTGTTTTATGTTTTATGTTTTTTCTGCCAAGGATGAACGATATCAAATCTATTCCGCTGCAACATATTAGCATCTCATATCAGATACTTTATTTAGACATTTGAAAACAAATTTGACTTCAAATTATGATAGAATATTTATCATTTTCCTTTTAATTAGCATATTAGTTAAATATTTATTGTGTAAATATAATCCTTTGAAATGAAATGTTTGTGTTTTCAATCGAATATGGAAGTTTGCCATTTTTTTTTCTAGAGTTTTGAAATTAAAAATTAAAATTTTGTCAATTTTAAAACAAAAATAACTTAATCTAACGCATGGACACGATAACTAATACCTATCTATACCTAAATATGGGGATTAAAATCGGGAAATAATTTTCCTCGATTTTTAATAATTATTTACAAAAAATCCAATGGGCGTTTAACATAGGAAATATTTTTCTTGCATCCACGAACAGCCAGTGACGTCATCACTTCGCTTGCGTATATATACGAATATTTTAGCAAATAAAATTTATGAATAATTTATTTACTAAAGGTGAATGAAAAACTCCAGATACAGTTTCAAATTCATATTTCTTTCTTTTTTTTTTTTTTTTTTCAATACCACTTAATAGCTGATTCCAAAGCTTCTTTTTCGGCATCAAAAATCTTTGTACGATAACATGGGGAAGATAGATCTATATATATTTCTATACCTATGATAGAACTACATTAGCACTTTATCAATGTGTATAAAATCTTTAAATTGATTATGACGTCAATTTTCGTGAGACGCATAATTTAACTTTTTATATTTTTTTAACGTTCACGTTTGATTAAATGTATTTATTTTTATGTCAAAAAAAATCAACTCGTATTTTTTTTTTTTTTTTTTTTGGCAACAATTAAACTTATGGAACTCACAGATATTTTGGAGCAACTGTAACAAAGGTCTATAATTAACAAATAATTGCAATAAAACAATCCGCGATTGTAATGAAATGCTCGCCCTCTGGTGGGCTAAGGTGAAATTATCACACCACTGCATATCCTCATATTATGCAATCGGCTTTCCATGATGAAATGGCGGAGAAAGAATAATAATTACACGTGGCTGTTATATTTACTAACAACTGCAGTGTTCAGAGAGCGCCATCTATCGATCATTACAAACGCGGATATTGTGACAATAAATTGAGATAAAAACTATCCTATCTCTCAAGTTGGACCAAACTGCACACAGTGTGCAAAATTTCATTAAAATCGGTTCCTTAGTTTAGGAGTTTACCCCGGACAAACATCGTGACACGTAATTTATATATATATACAGATTATTGAAAAATCCAAGTAGATTAAATTAAAGTTTTTGCCAGTCAGAAATATCAGATGGAAATCATAAAATTCTTTAAATATCGTCATTTAAAATAAAGGGATTTGATGTGTTTGGAGCCTTTCATTTACTTTTAGTGTATAAATCACTCATAAATTTTGATTACTAAAACATGTGCATATATTTCAATGCTGTATAAATTGCTACTGATACGGGCGTTTTGCGTTTCTTACCACTCAGATGGGTGTCTGTCGCCGAGTGAAATGAAATCCCATTTCGGCTCGCGATTTACTTTATACCTGTGATATTAAACTCCAGAGAAGTACTACAACGTCTACCTTAATCAAACTTTAAAATTTCAATAAAATTTTTCTTCAGCCTGTTCCTGCTGACACAAAAATTTTCTATGCATCCCTTGTTTTAAAATAATTTTTTACACGCACATACTATATGTACGTATTTTAAAATTAGTGTTAAACTTCCAACATACTCAAACAAACACACACACACACACAAAAAAAAGCTTTAATTTTCTGTTTGAGAAAAAGATCTTTCTCACAGGTTAATATGAGACTGCACAGTATTTTCTCCATGTGTGATAAGTTCCCTTAAAGTAAAATGGATGATAGAAAAGTACGTAAATTGTTAAGTATTTCTAAGAAATAACTGAGCTATCTGATCTGGATGAGATTTTTTGTGTATATGAATTGATCTTCATTTCAAACACATGATACTGCAAACTGCAGCTGTTAATGTTGATATGTTTTGTTTCATTAAGCTGTAGATTAAAGTCATCCACATCCGCATTGAAATTTGTGAGAGATTGATCATTATATACATAATATTATAAATTACTGCTATTAATGTTGCTTTGTTTAATTTCAAGTGGACGTAGATTGAAGGGATCCACATTCGTCCTATTCTACAATGACTGCCTTTGAAGGTCAAGAAATGCTGGAAGAAATATATAACTCGAGGAATGGTGATTTCGTAGAGAAGTCTTAAGAACAACCTATAACAATTAAATCTCTCGATTATTTTTAGGAACCGCGGTAACCTTGTCGGTAAAGCACTGGAATTGTAATTGCAAGATTGCGGGTTCCATACTCAAGCCAGACGAAGATCGATTTGTACACTGATGGTGGCTGGTGCACATAAAATCCATCGTGGCCAATTCCATCCTCCATGATCTGTAGAAATAATACTTTTGGAGGTTAACGATGTGGCGTGGGGGAGCCATCCTCTCCATGGAGGATAAAAATTGCGATAGCATGCCTCCGTACCGCCCCTAGGGGTGAGTTTCAGACTGTTACAATTGCCCAATGCTCTATAAGGGCGATGTTAAAGCCCAAGTCAGCCGAAGACTTTTTTTAGCAATAATTAATACTTTGAAATACCCTTCTTGTGTTGCTTCAAAATAAACCGATTATTTTAGTAATTTTCTAGAAAAGAATGAAAAAATATGTTAAATATGTTAAATATGCATAACAAAATTACTACGCTAAATTGCAATTAAATTGAAAAAACATTTTTATTTCAAATTTAAAGAATTTTTTCTAATGTAAATAGCGAATACAGTAACCGCCGCTTAATAAAATCAGCCGCTTAAAATGATAAAATTGTCAGGACCGGAATCAAATCAATGCAAACTAATTTTAAAACCGCCGCTTAATAAAATCAGCATCGCCGGTTAATAAACTCAAAAAAATCTCTTTAGCAGCAAAAATGTCATTTATGCACACTAAACAAAATTTTATTTAGGCTGTGATTTTTTATTTTTGAAATAAAATAGAAAATAAAATACAGCAATCCCTCCATTACCTATTTTTGTCGAAAATTTTACATTTACAGCAATTAAACACATCCCATTTACTTGCCTTAGTAATAATTTTAAGCAATGCATTCTTCAAAGCGCGGTAATAAGTTAAAAATTTTATTTGATTTTCAATTTTTTTTTTTTTTTTTTTTTTTTTTTTTTTTTTTTAATATGTATAATGTTTAATTAAAAGATTTTTAGTTCTTATTCTGAAATAATTAAGAGGCAAGAAGCTTTAAAGGAAAGATTTTAAATTTAAAAGAAAATAGTGAACTTTCTGCAAAGTATTCATGATTTTCCTCAAAGGAGAGCGCATCGGAACTTGAGACGTAAATACTTCACTTATTTTGAAGGAACAATCAAATAATTATCTGTTAAAAATTAATTAATATTGTTTATTAGTTCCATTATTTGGTACCTTTTGAAATTTCTTTCCAAATTCAGGTAAATAATATCTTTTTTTTCAGTGCAGGAACATTCGCCGGATATAAAAATCAGCCGCTTAAAAAAATCACTTTTGTTCAGAACGAATGTGATTTTAATAAGCGACGGGTACTATATTTCTGATTACCAATTGCAATTTCTCGAACTACCTTTAAAAACACTTTTAAAAATAAAGTTGTCATCGGAGCCCGATCAAGCCAAAAGTGGGCCCAGTGCCCAATACACATTCTGAGCCCCTATACATTAATTTTCCCATATTATTTAAACACTCTTTCTAACAAATGCTTTAAAATATTCCGGTATTTCACCTAAAAATGCCTATTTCAGTAAAATATTACATTTTTAAAACTTTCATTTTGTTTTCAGAAGAAAAAATTTCATAAAATGTTATTCTCAAAAATGTTATTTTTTCGTTTATTTTTAATTAATTATTTTTTGAATTGCAAACGAAATTTCGGGTCCTCCAAGTTAAGGGTCTCTTTGTCATGGCCCAGTCGACCCGTGGGTTAATCAGGAGCTGGCTGTCACCCATAAATTTCTTAGATATAGTAATAATATATAAATTGATAATTGTGGGGGAAAATGTGATTCCTTTCCACTTGGGGAAAGACGGCTATTTTACCTACTATTGGCTGTCTTTTCTGAGTGAATACACACCAATAATTTAGCAAATAAAATTTATGAATAATTTATGTTCTATAGGGGAATGAAAAATTCCAGATACGGTTTCAAATTCAATTTTCTTTCCCCCATACCTTCTAATGACTGATGTCAAAACTTTTTTTTTCGACATCAAAAATTTTTGTTCGGTAACTTGGGGATGACCATAGACCTATTATAAGAATGGACGGGATAATGACAACCTTTTTTAGTGGCAAAGATAACTCATAAAAAGGTCATGTGAATGTTGATCTACAGTAAGCCAAACTGGCCAATATTGAAATTTACTCGCCATGCTTTAAACTCTGCTTTTTATTAAGCAGACGATATTTCCCTTTTTTCTTTGAAAGTTCTTTTTTAAATTTTTATTTCACTTTAAAAGTTAGATTGCTTTGAATTTAAAAAGAATTTTATAGCAAGAAATAGTAATTAGATGTACTTTAAAAACCCTAGAAGTTATGTAAAATAAGGATTTTATTCCACGGGTAAGATTCTTTTTAATATTTCATCATTTCGTTCTTTTTAAGCAATTATTTTAATAAAATGCTTATAATTGCTATCCGCGTTTGTAATGATCGATAGATGGCGCTTTCTGAACTGGATTTGTTAGTAAATTGTAATAGCCACGTGTATTTATTATTGTTCTTTCTTGATGTTCTATCATTGTTTCAGCGTGAAAGCTATCAGTGGTGTGATAATTTCACCTTAGCCCACCAGAGGGCGAGAATTTCCTTACAATCGCGGATACTTATTTCTGTAAATTGAATTAGTTTAACTATATTATATTTTATATTATTTCGAAAATGTCCATAATTATTTATGAGAGTTCAAACGAGTATAGACAAACCAAAGTTATTAAAACTTTTGAACTTTGTTAGATGTTAATAAGAAGGTAAAAATAAATTTCAGCAGCTGTAACATTTTACACTAGTTTTGCTTGTTGTATCTTTTAATAATAATATATATATATATATATATATATATATATATATATATTTATTCAAAACAAAAAATTGCCAATAACGCGATAAATGAAAAAAAATAGTAACCTTTTTCAACATTCACATGGTTTCATCTTTGCACCTTTTCTTATATTCCCTTAATAATGGAATGCTCCGTCCACTCTTATGGGTCTATGGGGATGACAGACGTATCAAAGATTATCTGAAACCTTCGTCGCTAGATGGCAGAAGGGGCCGGTCAGATTTAGGGACTCAGGCTCTCTAGTCAGATTTTTAAAAAAAGCTGTACTCTGCCTTTAGACGCTTTTCAAATTATTGCATTGAACCGGGAGTTGGAATTAATGATGAATACGGCCGTTAATCTCACAGATATAGTAATAAGACATAGTTTGATCATTGGGAAAAAAAAAAAAAAAGATTCTTTTTTCCTCGGAGAAAAGTCCACAATATGGCCGTCTTTTTCCAAATCAATACACACAGATAATTTAGAAAATAAAATTTATGAATATTTTATGTACTAAAGGTGAATGAAAAACTGCAGATACAATTTCAAATTCATTTTTCTTTTTCTTTCTTTCTTTTATATATTTATTAATTTAGTTAATATTTAAAGTTAAACTCTTTTTATATACTAAAACTAACGTTATTACTTACAACCTTTGAATAAGCACCATAAAATGCACATAAATTGCATTTTATGGTGTTTATTCAAAGTTTGTAAGTAATAATTTTTACAACGCCAGTTTTGTGGTGCTTTATTAAATTTGTTGCTTTTTAAAACTAACGTTCTTTACCTACGCCGCTGGTAAATATATTTAAAAGAATTCTGAAAATTCTATATTACTTACTAATACAAAATCTTAAAAAATATCAAACTCTAAGAAACGTATTCCATTAAAAATCGAACCAGTTTTTATTTCATAATAACAAAGCAACTGATTATAAAAATTATATTTTTCATAATTTAGTCAAATATAATTTACTTTTATGATAACTTATCCATTTCTTTTCAAATGGTTTCAATACCACTATATGGCTGATGCCAAAATTTTTTTTCGGCATAGATCTATATAAATTACTATATCTATGGATAACAATGGGATGATAGATCCATATAAATTACTATATCTATGGCTAATCTATGATAAATTTTCAATTCGGTTCAAGTTTTTTTCCCCCACTATTTTGAGAAGTGGCAACAGCACCCATATATATAATTTTTTTTTTTTCCTTTTCTCTAGAATTTCACTTGGCAACTAGAAGTTTGTTTATCCACCTTTATTTGTGTTGTGCGCTTGAAGTTGCTAAGCAAAGCAGTCATCCTGTCTTGTCAACATGAATCGTAATTTATTCTTAATATCAGTCTATCGATTTCTTTTACAATGATAATTATTTTTTTTTTTTAATTTTTATTTAGATGAATATTATGTGGAATGAAAAAATTCAACTTATTTTTTTGCATGAAAATAAATAAATAAAAATATTCTAATTGCAAATAACATTAACTATTTTATTTGCCTATATATATTAGTGAAGCATATTTTAACATTATTTTAGTCTTTATTAAAAAGTTTAGTTTAATTTTCTTAGCTGATATTTAGCTTTCTACCATAACCCCTTTATATAACGACTGATCTCTCTTCGATATTAATGATTACGTCATAACAGCAGCTGTTGAAGTCTTGATACCGAATGAACTTACTTCCTGGAACAGTCGAATTTCATATTAAAAGTAAGGCGACCAAATTTTTAAAACCCGATTTGAGGACAAATTATCACAGTGTCCTCAAATCAAAGGGCCATTCGAGGACAGAACTAAATTATGCTATAATTTGAATACAAATTTGCAAATTCGAGCACATTTGTCCTCAAATGATTTTCAAATTGCTGAGGACATAGGTCGAAATTCGAGGACTGTCCTCATGATTCGAGGACGTTTGGTTACCTTAATTAAAAGCATAATTTTGTAATTATAAGCTTTTATAGCTTTTGATGAATATTCAGTATACAATGAAATGATATAATTTGATACAATATTTAGAAAAAAATAAATAAAAAAAAAGTATTTTTGTTGTCATATTATATTTTAAAATACCTTTTCAGTATGCGATTGCTTTGCCGTTTATTGTTTAAAAGTAAGTTAAAAAATAGGATAGATGTTGTGCATACACACATGTATGTTTTTTTTTTTTTTTTTTTTTTTTTAACTGAGAATAAGTAAATAAACAGTCTAGTTAAATCATGTTATTTGAATTTTGTTTTACAGCAATCTAATTAATGAGTTGTTTCTTTATTTAATCTTGTTTAATGCTGTGGGTTTTTAATTTAATTTAATAAAAGAAAATATGATAATATTAATGTGATAAAATTATGTATATTCCAACCATAATACTACTGCTACTGTACTCTAATTTATTTAATGTTGCTTTAACTTTATTATTTTACAATTCTGTTTCTTAACATTTATCCTTTCTATAATAAAAAATATTAACTACTTTCTTCATATATTTTTTCTTTTAACCTTCTGTATTTAAAATATTTTTCTCAATCCAAAATAATTTATATTTAAATAAAATTTGAGATGTAAAATTCTCAGTAATAAGCTATTAGACAGAGAAAAATACCATGGAGTATATTCAAGAATATTTTCCTAAATTTTATTAAATCAATACAATAAGTTTAAACATTTCACACGTAAATTAATATCACAATATTTAATTATAAATTATCACAATAAAAATTATAAATAAATAATGAAAAAATTAGATCAATATATATATATATAATTTTTATATATGATTTTTTTTACTGGATAAAGTCACTGTAGAAAAATTAAAATAAAACAGAAACATTATTTAAGAATTGTAGTTAAAAAAAAAAAAAAAAACTAAAGCAACTTTTGAGTACTTTCTAGACATTATTTATTTAAAAAACAATTAAGGATATTTTTTAATGCTATTCAGGCATTAAAATTGTTTTTATTATTCTTTATGGTAAGTATATTCTTATTATTCTTAATTTAAAAATAATTAGAAATTGTAAAATTTTCAATAATAATTTCTTAGAGAATATTTCCATCAAGAAAAGTATTCGAGAATATTCTCTTAAATATTATTTATATTAATAGTATCACTTTAAACATTTTACCTATGAATTTATTTCTGTCAATTAAAAATTATATATAATATGCTATTAGGAATGATCATTATTGTAATATTGGATGATTAATATTGGTTTTGGTTAAGAATGAGTGACAGTTGCCAACTGGGGGATAATTATACCAAATGTGGTGGTCTTTTTCTTGCCAAATCACATATGCGAAAAACAAGTCCTGTTGGCATCATTGAAATTTGAAATTCCACCATTACCATTGCTCATTCTTAACTAGACCCTTACTATTAAGTATATAATATAGTGCTCAATAATTAGATGACTGTCATCTGGCGATTGAGCAGGTTTCTTTTCATGGTCCTCATAATAAACTGTCAAATTATATTAAAAACTTTTAGCAAAATTCAAGGTTGTAGCCAAGGAATGGAATTTACCTCCCTCCCCCTTCCTTTTGGAATTACACTTAATTTTTAACACTTGAAAAGAATTCAATGAAAAGATAGTTGAAAATAATTTATTATATTTCTACTTAGAATGTAAAAATTTGTATTTAAAATGCTTCTATAATTTTTTTAGCTTCCTGCTGTCATTTTTACTTCCTTATACAAAGTATAAGGAAGTATAGTAATCCCGATTTGCGAAATGGATTTTGTATTTCACATTGCTCGAAAACGAATGATCGCTGGATGTTGCCAATTTATACGTGTGACTGTCATGATGTCTAGTTGCACACCTGCAAGTGTCGTCTTAACACGAGCTCTCGTTTTAGAGATATAAGGGTTTTTACACGATTTTTCGTGACGTCTGTATGTGTGTGTGTCTGTGTGTGTGTGGGTATGTCGCATAACTCAAAAACGGTTGGACGTAGAAAGTTGCGAATTGGTACATAGGTTTGTTATAACATCTAGTTGTGCACCTCCCTTTTTGGACTTTCTATGATTTTCGGTTTTGGAGATATTTAGGAAAATTAGGTTCATAATGACAAAAATACATAGGTTTTGGCCATAATGTATCAAAAAACGGTAATAACTCAGAAACGGTTTAGACAAATCTTGCAATTTAACTGACTTCCCGACAAGCTAGACATTTGAAACTTTCAGAAAAGCTCAGAACACGTTGACAATGCATTTTTCAAATATTTTTAGCCAACTGTTTCCGATACCTGTTGCCTTCAGCAGCGTTTATGCGATTCAACAGAAAAATTATTTAACTAACTTCCCGACTAGCTAGACATTTGAAACTTTCAGACTAGATCAGAACACGGTGAAAATGCATTTTTTAATACTTTTAGCCAACTGTGTAGGGTTCCTGCTGCCTTCGGCAGCGTTACCAGTACAAATCTTGCAATCGATTTTTAACTAACTTCCCGACCAGCTAGACATTTAAAACTTCCCCAAGGCACAACTATGACATGAGTCCCCCCCCCAAGGCACAACTTTGACATGAGTCCCCCCCAGGCATAACTTTGACATTAGTCCCCCAAGGCACAGCTTTGACACGAGTCCCCCCCAAGGTACAACTTTGACATGAGTCCCCAAAAGGCACAACTTTGACATGAGTCCCCCCCAAGGCACAACTTTGACATGAGTCCCCCCCAGGCACAACTTTGACATGAGTCCCCCCAAGGCACAACTTTGACATGAGTCCCTCCAAGGTACAACTTTGACATGAGTCCCCCAAGGCACAACTTTGACATGAGTCCCCCCCCAAGGTACAACTTTGGCATTAGTCCCCCCAAGGTACAACTTTGACATGAGTCCCACCAAGGCACAACTTTGACATGAGTCCCCTCAAGGCACAATTTTATTTTATTTATTTATTTATTTATTTTTTTTTTTTACGTATGCATGCATTTTTACTTCCTTATACAAAGTATAAGGAAGTATAGTAATCCCGATTTGCGAAATGGATTTTGTATTTCACATTGCTCGAAAACGAATGATCGCTGGATGTTGCCAATTTATACGTGTGACTGTCATGATGTCTAGTTGCACACCTGCAAGTGTCGTCTTAACACGAGCTCTCGTTTTAGAGATATAAGGGTTTTTACACGATTTTTCGTGACGTCTGTATGTGTGTGTGTCTGTGTGTGTGTGGGTATGTCGCATAACTCAAAAACGGTTGGACGTAGAAAGTTGCGAATTGGTACATAGGTTTGTTATAACATCTAGTTGTGCACCTCCCTTTTTGGACTTTCTATGATTTTCGGTTTTGGAGATATTTAGGAAAATTAGGTTCATAATGACAAAAATACATAGGTTTTGGCCATAATGTATCAAAAAACGGTAATAACTCAGAAACGGTTTAGACAAATCTTGCAATTTAACTGACTTCCCGACAAGCTAGACATTTGAAACTTTCAGAAAAGCTCAGAACACGTTGACAATGCATTTTTCAAATATTTTTAGCCAACTGTTTCCGATACCTGTTGCCTTCAGCAGCGTTTATGCGATTCAACAGAAAAATTATTTAACTAACTTCCCGACTAGCTAGACATTTGAAACTTTCAGACTAGATCAGAACACGGTGAAAATGCATTTTTTAATACTTTTAGCCAACTGTGTAGGGTTCCTGCTGCCTTCGGCAGCGTTACCAGTACAAATCTTGCAATCGATTTTTAACTAACTTCCCGACCAGCTAGACATTTAAAACTTCCCCAAGGCACAACTATGACATGAGTCCCCCCCCCAAGGCACAACTTTGACATGAGTCCCCCCCAGGCATAACTTTGACATTAGTCCCCCAAGGCACAGCTTTGACACGAGTCCCCCCCAAGGTACAACTTTGACATGAGTCCCCAAAAGGCACAACTTTGACATGAGTCCCCCCCAAGGCACAACTTTGACATGAGTCCCCCCCAGGCACAACTTTGACATGAGTCCCCCCAAGGCACAACTTTGACATGAGTCCCTCCAAGGTACAACTTTGACATGAGTCCCCCAAGGCACAACTTTGACATGAGTCCCCCCCCAAGGTACAACTTTGGCATTAGTCCCCCCAAGGTACAACTTTGACATGAGTCCCACCAAGGCACAACTTTGACATGAGTCCCCTCAAGGCACAATTTTATTTTATTTATTTATTTATTTATTTTTTTTTTTTACGTATGCATGCATTTTTTAAAAATATTTTTAGCCAACTGTTTCGGGTCCAGTGACAATGTTTTTTAACATTATGTATATTTCTAAAAGTGTATAAGGAAGTCATGTGGTGCCCACATCAGATTTTTTAAAAATATTTTTAGCCAACTGTTTCGGGTCCAGTGACAATGTTTTTTAACATTATGTATATTTCTAAAAGTGTATAAGGAAGTCATGTGGTGCCCACATCAGATTTTTTATTATAAAGACTTAGAAAAGTATTTCTAAATTTTATTATGAAATTTGCTTTAAAGCTAAAATATCTCTTTAAAAGTTATTGTGTAGTGTAATTACTGTTGTTTGATTCTGTATATTTCTTTCTCCTTAGCAATCCCCCAAAAAGGTGACACTTCAAATCTTATCAACTTCAAACATTCTTCCAAAGTCAGTAATATGTCAACAGCAGAGATTTTAACTAGGGCATTGTGGAGAGCAGCTGATGCTGTATGCTTCGATGTTGACTCCACTGTTTGCCAAGATGAAGCTATTGATGAATTAGCAAAATTCGCTGGAAAAGAAAGAGAAGTTACAGAATTGTAAGTCAGTACAAAAAGCACCATCTATATGACTAAGAAAAGATTAATTATTTTTAGCCTTGTCAAATACATATACAAATGAAACTAATGATTTTTAGAGACTGAATCAAACTTTACTAGCACAGTACATTGTGCCAGGCTAGAAAATATTACACAACAAAGCTGGCCATTTTATTTAAAAGACTTTTACTATATAAAAATAAGTTGAAATGAATAATACAACTGAATGCTTTGTTTGAAATTTTACTTGTCTTGGGGGTGAGGGGGGGGGGAAGTCAATAAAATTTTGTATAGATTTATAAACATTTCAGGTTTATATAAATTTAAATACATTGGAGGTTTTTTACCTACATTTGAGTGTTTTTGATTTACTTGCTTAAATTTTGTTTTATTTACTTATTTTTTAATTTGAAATTGCAGTAGTACATTTATAAATTTATTTCACATGTGTATTTTAATATAGTTTGTAAAACTGATTTTATTCATGGCACAGAAAACATTTTAAAACTCAAACTCTATTACAAATCGCATTGTGAATAGACATTATTTGAGATATTTTTGAATAACAAATTTATTACTAAATTAATTATTTAATCAGCTGATATAAACACTTGTACACCTATGAAAATGCTCTACTGATATAAAAGAATATTTAGTTTATTCCATTATCCCTTTTAATGATGGATAGAATGCAGTTTTTAATTTGGTAGGATTATGTGTAAGTGTGCTTTGAGAAGTTATTCTTATTTTATGTGTTTTTTTTTATTTCAATTTTATGCAAATATTTTAATGTTAGACTTAAAAATATATCAGCTATAGAATAAGGTATTTAGTCTTAAATTATGCTGATAACACAGTATTTATTATTATTATTATTTTTTTTAAGAGAGTATCTCTAAAGATGTAACAAAACTGTGAAAGTTACTAAACTTAAAGGGATGTGTCAGATATAATTGCTGGCAGTCAAACCACATATTATTCTATGGAAAAATTTGTTGTAAGAAATGACTCATCACCTAATGTACTTTTTCTCTTAAATTTCATTTTCACAACCATTAAATTCGTTCTTGTTTTCCAAAATATTGTTTAAATTTTTTTTTTATATTTCATTTTAAAGCTAAATAAAATATTAAAAACCTAAAAAAAAATCAATTTTTGAAAAACAAGAACAAATTTAATGGCAGTGAAGTTTTTGAATATGAAAAAAAAAAAAAAAAAAATCATTAGGTAATGAGTAATTTGCATAACAAATTTTGAAGGCATAGCATTTGATTTAGCTGCCCCCAATGATAAAGAAATTATAAAAATTTGAGAATAACCTTTATTTAAATCAAAATATTGAATCAACTAACAAGTTTAAATCATTTTAAAATAGCTAAATAATAGCTCTAAGAGTGAGAATATTACTAAAAAGCCAGTTTGTGTTCTTTTTTAAAAATTATCTCAAAAGATATAAGAATATATAGTTCATAAAATATTTGATTATATTGTAACTTACAAAGTTTATATTATTCTGTAGAACCTTAAAAGCTATGCGTGGAGGATTGACCTTTCGTGATGCCCTGGAGAAAAGATTAAACATGATCCAGCCAACTACTTCTATGTTGAATAGATACCTATTATCACACCCGCCTCATCTTACTCCCGGTGTAGAGTGAGTAAATTTCTTCACAAATTTCTAATTTTTGTTGCTAAGTTGAAAAATTTGTTTCAGCATGTGAAAATAATATTGAGAAAAAAAAATCAGAGTAGTATTTTAGACAAACTAATATTATTAATCGAAATCTATATAGGTAAATAATATAAATTAGAATAATCAAAACAATATAATTTCTAGAATTTATTGCCTAAATCAAGAATTTCTTAACAACCTCTATACTCTGAAGGGTTTATTTTCTAAGGCCAGGGCCCGCTTTACCATTAGGCGAACCTAAGCGGTCGCCTAGGGCCACTAAAAAAATTGAAACACTACCAGCCAAAATTTAAAGAAAAAAAAATTGCGAAAGAATAGCGAAAATCATAAATCAATTTTTCATTTTTTTTTTTTTTCTCTTTTAAGGAATATGTGTATATTCAATTGTAAATTAAAAGTAACCTTCTTTAAGGATTTTAACTTTGTATAAAAACACTTAACCCTTTCAGGGGTAAGGAAATTTCGCACATTTAAAATAAACTTCCACCAGAATTTGCGAACAAGTTTAAAATACAAGAAATGAATGAAGAATTTTCTTTACGTTATTAAAGTAAAACTTTGTAAAAATTTCTAAGATGAATTTTTGCAGTTGGGAACAAAAATTAGATGTTCTGGTTAAGGTACTAAAATGTTGATTTTTAATAAATATATTCTTTGATTTGAATGTGATAATGAATGAAAGCTAGATCTTTTCAAATTAAATGGAAAAAATAATGTTGAGGAGCTGAATGGTTTGCAATTTCAACCTGAACAATTTGGTTTTAGACCTAACCATTCCACAACCCATCAGAATAACAGAATTTATTCACGATAGTTTTATTAAATATCAAAAATTCGAGGCCCTTTTACTTGACATCACTAACGTGTTTGACACTTTCGCATGGCGGCCTCATTTTTAAGCTCATTCAGCTGAAAATTCCAACTCTTTAAATCAAATTCATCCATAATCAACTAAACTAAACAATAGAATTAAGAATAAGAAAATAGAAAAAATCACTATTAAATTTATAAGTATCTAACTAAAAAATTCATGTAAGTTTTAAACATATGCGAAAAAATAACTTCGTAAACAACTCAAAAAATAGTTCAGATTTCAGAAAGATCTTAAGAATAAAAAAATATGTAAAATATATAAATTAAGATTAAAAAATAAATAAGAGTAAATTTAAATTACATAAGGGTGATCTTTTCTCGTCTATGGTGTCTAGAAAACAGTGTTGCCATATGTGGTGGATTTTTTATTCAATAGTCACTAGTAATTGTTTATTGTAATGTTTACCTAATTGCTTCGAAGATTGATAGTCTATTATGTGTATCAAGTATCACTTCTCAAAATTATTATGATTTTTTAATAAAAAATTCCGCCAGATCTGGCAACTGGCAACACTGCTAGAAAATATGTTTCATGCGTTGACTTTAGATAGTCTTTTCTGCAAAAGGCTTTACCTTCATACAGAAAAATTAAACGCTACTTTGATTCGCATCACAGGCCCACCAGTGGTCGAGCGGTTCTGCGCTCAAAGCTGGTAGATAAGAAGTGCCTGGTGTGATATTGAAAATTACATATTCTTTCTTAAATTTTAATTGCATTTAACTTCTTAAAATTATTTATTTTTTCCTTTTTTAAAAGGCTTCTTCAAAACGAAAGAATTAGATTTATTTTCTCCAAAAGCGAATGTTACATTCTTTCAAATATTGCAGATTTAAAAAAAAAAAAAAGAAAAGAAAAGAAAAAAAGAAATAGCCTTGGATCATCTCTTCATTCCAACAAAAAAAATAAAAAAATAAGTAAGTATATATATATATATAATAACGGAATGAAAACCATAAGTACCGTTGTATGTTGAGGCTGCTTGTCATTAATTAACGCGTATCAAATAAGTCTAATACTTCTATCAACGGTTAATATGCATTTTCAGAAATAGATTTGAAAACGCGAGAAATAAAAGTTATTATTTTTTTCATAATACTAAATCTGTCAATTTATCATCGAGACTCAAAGAAATGTGTAATTATATATGGCGTCAGCATGAATTATTATGTGTAATCTAACTTGATATTCGTAATTTCAGAATTAAATCGATTTGATTTATCACAATAACTTAACAAATTTTATGGTTAACATATAATGTATAACGTACTTATGGCGAGAAAGATCTAAGCCACAATATTTGAAAATAATATATGTAAATTTTCCTAACTGACTTAAAAAACTGGTGTTGCTGCGGCATCCTAATTTGGCGAAAGTTCTTTTTGAGATTAATGTTTTTGCCAAATTTCTAGTTCACGTTCACTTTTTATCACTTTCGCTTCAGCTTCTGCAGGGTTGCTACGACACCTGGAAAACAGGGAAAACCTGGAAAACTCAGGGAATTTGGAAATCTATTAAAAAACTGGGAAAACTCAGGGAATTTTCAAAATTTATTGCAAAAACAGGGAAAATTCAGGGAAATTTGAAATTTTTAGAAAAAACATAAGAAATTTTTTTCATAATCAAATACTTTTAAAAATTTTAGTGCTTTATAATGAATAAATTACGGTTTTTTCCCCAAACATAATAAGTTAATAAAATTAATATACCCTAAATATGTTCAATTAACTTGTAAACATGTTAGATTCTAATGCTGCATGATTACGTGCCATCTATTTTATTTCTAAAAGGGACAGGGAAAACTCAGGGAATTTTTTCTCCTGATTTGTGTAGAAACCCTGTTCTGTGATTAAAGGAAGCTTCGCTGTTTCTGTACTCCCCGTGCCTATCTAGATATTGCTATCCTAAAAGGTGTATCTAGATATATTCATCTGCTAATTCCTTCTGTGAAATTTATTTGGATTAGACAATATATTTTATTGTTCATGATTGTTCGGACTAATATTGTGGATCAATTTCACCATCCCAATTAAAAATTATATGTAACAGTTCTTCAATAAATAATCATCTGAGTTTTCGAGCAATCTGGATTGTTATTGACGCATCGCATTTGATCCTTAATTTTTTTAGACTATCACGGCTATCAAAAGGACATCAATCTATACTACCAACAATCTCTACAACACTCGGCTCAATCCCAGGTCGCGCTCATCAACCTAAACATTCGGAATTTTTCGTCCCCCCCCCCCCCCAATAGGCCTCGGACCCTCGCGTAATCAATCGGTTTTAAACCCTAGCAATCGATTCGTATAAGAATATGTAATATTATGTCGTGCGTTTATGAATGAAAAGGTTCGTAATTGTGTTTGAAAGTGATTAGTTTGCAATTAATAATAGCCAACACAAAATTTCATTTGATAAATCAATCCACTAAGAAATGAATTAATAAAAATTTTATTTCCCATATACATTAAGGAAAAGGTTCAAGCAAAAGTGAAGGAGAAAGCTTTTTTAACACTTTTCAATAAAGGTTGAAAATGTTGACGACTTTGGTTTGTCAGCATGGCCGTAGCTATTTAAAATGGTAGAAATAGGATAACTAGCTTGTGTACAGGGACACCCAAAAGAATGACAGTTAATTGCTTTCTATTAGATGTAGTTCCTATTAGAATAGTTTAATCACATTAAAAAAACTTTGTACAGCGAAAGTCGTATTAAAATTTAGATTTATTATTCATATGATTAAAAAAAAAAAAAAATCTATAGAATAAGGTATATTTAGCATTAAGATTTACAGGATAGCACCAAAATATTCAAACACATTATAAGAACTTAAAAGCTACAATTGGAAATTGTTAGAACTGCATTTCAGTTTATGTTAAGGTTTGTTAACACTTTTCAACAATGTTTTGGAGTGATTATGAATTCAGTTAGTTTGTCTGTCTGTATTTTTTTCCGTTGTGTGATAACGTAGGCAAAGTACATTAAAAGTTAAACAAGGCAACAAGACATACATCTGGAAAATATTAATAGTTATGCAAACCAAAGGATTTTCCATTCTTGTTTAAAAAATGAAACAAATTCTTGTTATCATCTGGTTTAATGTAAAATTGAAAATTACCATTTATTATGGAAGGATTAAAATTATAATAAAAGTAAGTACTAATTAAAAAAAAAAAAACAGTAATACTTTAATATTGTTATTATTAATTCTGGAAATTTGTCGGTGGTAAAAATGTAGCAACTTGATAGATTCACTCTGTTTAGTGATGCGATGCCGCAATCTGATAGCTAAGCAATGGTGAAGGAATGACGGATTTCAAATTCCCTTTTCTTCTGTCCATACAAAAATTCTCTTTTTCATTCCATTGTAATAGATTTTACTCAAATTTTCGGCCAAACAGTTATTGGTGCAAGCTGTATATGGCATATGAGTAACATGTACAGATATAACACTATTGATGTACAGTAGTTCCGTTGTACATCAATATCTGCGATGTCATGTAGAGAATGGAGATTAGTATAAACAGAAATTTTAAGGCATTTTCCCAATTGAACGTTCAGCACAATCAAGTTGAAAACTAAAAGTTTGATTCAACTTGTTTATTTTTTCTTATTGCTAAATATGCCAGATCCAGTTCAATTATTCCAAAAAAAAAAAAAAGTTATTTAAATTTATATTACTTATAATATTAGAATAAGTTGAATCTTAATATAGTAGTTTCCTCTTTTGTATGGTAGAAGGGGTGGAGGGAGAGGGATCACAGTGAGAAAATTTACCTGAGGTCACATGAAATCTATAAGCTGCCCTGGCGTAATATCTATTAGAGGGGGCCGCCAAAAGTCCATTGCTTAGGGCCGCCAAAATTGTAAAGCGGCCCCTGTCTAAGGCACAATGTATGACCCTCTTTGGAAAGTTTCATTGTATATATCTGTAATCAACAGATCCAAACAATGGCGGATCCAGAACTTAACTTTGGGGGGGGGGGGGGCTAAGATTTTTCAAGATGTTATTCCAGGTTGATGAAAAGTTTACAATTGTAATATTCAATTGTGAATGTGAGTACTTTTTTTTTTGGGGGGGGGGGGGGTCCCCCTTTCTACCCCCCCCACCTCAAATCCACCACGGGATCCAAAGATAAAATATTTCTTAAGAACTTTCTTTCATGTACCTTCTACATATTTAATTCTATGGGAAGAAAATAGTATCATACACTCTGAGAATGCCACAGTATCTCCAAAACTGCAAGGAGTTCTAACAAATGCAGTGAGGCAATATACTACTAACAATATTAATAACAGTATTGCAGTGTATATTTATTATGGCAGACAGTGAAATGGCATAACACAACACTGCGTTAATTACTCGCATAATAAATTCTGTATATATAGTGGTGCTCTGTTCAGGGTGGTGGTCTCCCATCAGGTAATTTCTGATGCCACTACTGTTTGAAAATACCAAAATATATTTTTGGGACATTTTTATTTATTTTTGTGGAAAAAAAAAAGAAAGTATTGTACAGGGTTTAACCTGGCAAAAAAATTACTTTAGCATTTTAGCGAAAACAGGCAAGCACTATTTTAGCTTTTCCGAAAGTTAATTCTTTGGATACCATTCAGGGTGTCTACTAGGTCGTGAAAGTCATGAATGTCATGAAAAGGTCATGAAAATGAATAATGGGTCATGAAAAGGTCATGAAATTCAGCAGTAGGTCATGAAAGTCAAAGAACAGGTCATGAAATTCGACTATCAGTTTGAGTCACGTATTGGTTCAGGTAACCCAATTTTACTGGTCGGGTTGAACAATTTTTTTCTCTTGCAGTTCATGTTGAGTTTATTGAATTTTTTTCCTACGAGTCGAGTCGACTTGAAAATAGCTTTCAAAATAATATCTTTAATGAGCAAAAACATAATTCGGCAACGCCTCCTTTAGTGCATTGTCGCTTTGCGTGTAGCACTCGTGCCCACTTTGTTCGTTTGATGAATGGTTGTGTTTTTTCAACCCGAAACAATTGTTGTGAGTTTATTACATTTTACGGTGTTCAAAGTTTTGTACTTATTACTAAACTTGAAGCACATTTTGTACACTTCAAGTATACAACACACCTAAATAGTTAAAAATTACTATTTATTCATTTTTCAGATTTTTAAACTTTTAACTTGAGGCATTAGTAATTATATTTTAAATTATTTACCAGTTGTATAGCAATAAAAATTTACTTTATAACTTAAATTGCAAGATTTTTAGATGAATTATTAATTTTCCTTTTAGGTTTTGTCAGGTATGGGTCATTAAAATTCTTTGTTGTGATTTCAGGTCGATTTTCAGGTTACTATTATTTAGTAACGTAAATATATAAGCATGATTATAAATCTAGTATAGTCATTTATATCTTTGAAAAACAAAATTGTTTTCTATGAAAATCTACAGGCATTCTAACTTTTGTCCCCCCCCCCACCCCCACCCCCGAAAAAAAAAAAAAAAAATAAAAATAAAAATCTTTGAATTTTTTTTTTTACTTAATGTTTAAATTTTCTAAAGTATATGTATGCTTAAAATATTTTGTTAATCAAAACAGTATTAATGTATAACTAAATGAACTACTTTTTTCGAACTTAGAATGTATTCTATTTTGAAGTATAAGGAAAGACATTGAAATGCAAAGTTTGAGATGTATAGTTATATACTTTACAGGAATGAGAATTTTCAGACTTTTGTAGGAATTTCAGACTTTTTTAATTTTTTTAAAACAATTTTCAGGTTTTTTGTTCTAAATATTCTTATTTTTGTTAAATTTTCTCTCTTTTGACTGTTTCTAAACAACTTATTTTCATATATTCACCATTTTTGCTTATAGAAAGTATGATTTTGTGTATCTGTTTCTTCTTTTATTACTTAAATTAAATTAGCTTTGAGTTTTGCTGATACTTTCAGACTTTTTGTCTATTTCCCACTCGCATCTCTGACTTTAGTTTAATAATTCTATTCTTAGTCTTTTCATGGGAAAAAAAAAAAAAAATGTTTGTAGATTTGAAAAAGTTTTAATACATATCTTTCTCTCCTTAATGCAAGGTGCAAGGAAAATAAATGACAATTTTCATCCCCCAAAAAACTAATAGCTACAATATTATAACATTGCACAAATAGTGTACATATGTATGTAGTTACATGTGTCGGTTTTAGATTGATTTACACTACTATTTACTTAGATTGTTAATAAAAAAAAAGTTTCCAGTTATTTTTTTTTAATTTTTTTTTTTTCAGTTAATACTGTTGTTAAACAAAAAAATAAAGCAAGGAGATATATCGTAAAAAAAAAAAAAAAGAACATGTTAATTTAAAAAGAAAGGTTGGATACGTCGATAAAAAAGGTCATGAAAATTTTTTTGATGTCATGAATTTTTTTTCTGTCAAGTCAGTAGACACCCTGCCATTGATTTCTTTTGCTTAGCTTTGTTATCTTCAGTTTTGTTTTCTATCCCTTTTGTTCATTGATTTTAACCAAGCATCCATATTTGTGGCTTTAAAAATATGAATCAGGGAAACTATGTTTTGATTTTATCAATAGAAAAAGAGGTATTCATATCATATGTGTAAAATAAAAAAGCAATTTAAAAATCAAGTAAAAGTGTAGTGGTAGATAATCGTGAAATACTAGTGCTAAAAATGCTTCTATGAAGCAAATTCTGAATTCTAACATACTTTTAAATATTTTTGCATTTAAATTCAATCATTGAAAATTTAAAATAAATCTAAATACTATATAAATAAGGATTCCCAAAAATTTCAGTCCTTTCGTAGTTTTTGCCTGCAAATATTACAAAAAAAAAAAAAAAAAAATCTGAATTATTATATAGAGATTTTATACAGTTATCCAGTTTTAGCTTTTTAGCAAAATATGATACCTTTTAGCAAAATGCTAAAAAAACTAATGACAGTTTAAACCCTGGTATTGTATAAAACATTCCCTTTTATAAGCCTCCCTTTTTTATGTTTAATATCAAATTGCTTATCTTGGTTCAATAAAACATTAACAATCATTTAAAATAATAACAAAAACAGAAAAATTTTATAGAATGAAATTTTTAAAAGAGCTTTTTTTAAAGACTTTTTTTCAGCTTACTTTCTATGTCATAAACCTTCTGCCGAATCTAAAATTAAAAACGGAAAGAGGGGAAAATAAATTAAAATATCAGACCTAATGTTACGAATTCGATACCAAATGAAAGGGGCGATTTTTCTGAATATACAGGGGTGCAAATAGTTTTTCAACACGACAATTAGGTTTTTTAAAAATAACTAAAGTATGAAATTTAGGTGACAACAACTTTTGTGTAATACATAAAATAAAGTAGAAATATCAGCCCTATCATTACAAATTTGGTAACAAATAAAAGGGGTGATTTTTCTGAATCCAGAGGTGCAAGCAGTTTTTGGGCACAATTAGATTTTTTAAAATTGTCTAAAGTATGAAATTTAGGTGGCAACAAAAAAGGTTACATTTTTATCAGGAATTTCTAACACATGTGACCAGTAGGCAATGTAACATTAATTTATCGTTTTTTCTTATTTTTTCAGCTTACATTCTCTGTCATAAACCTTCTGCCGAATCTGGGTTTAAAACAAAAAAAGGGGAAAATAAATTAGAAATGTCCGTCCTATCGTTACAAATTCGGTACCAAATAAAAGGGGCAATTTTTCTGAATTCAGGGGTGCAAACAGTTTTTCGACACAATTAGATTATTTTAAATTAACTAAAATATGAATTTTAAGTGGCAACACTTCATTTTAATACTTTAATAGTAGAAAGGGGTGGGCAGAAGAAATCATTATTGTATGCATAAAATATATTGAATATATATTAAATTTAGTTTCTAAAAATATTGAAAAATTAGTAGATTTTGATATTTAATCTTGTAAATTTTCTCATTAGCTAACTTAGATTTTAATGAACCAATATTTTTCTGGTTTTCCAAGATTTATGTGCAATCTAAGGTAATTAATTTTTCATTTCTCATATTCATATTCCTTATAGCTTATAAATATGGTTATTTGGTTTAAAAAAAGATCAGAGAGTATACTTTTTTTAATATAAATTAGAGTAGTATATTTTGGTTGAAACTAATTGTTAAAATTAGTTATATTTTAATTTTCTGTTCAAGTTTTATCAAATTCTTTTATGAAATTTCTTGAATAAATATGAACTATGATATTAATCACCTCTAATAAAATATTGTTTTTACTGTTTTTTAATCATGAAAATAAAATTAAAAGGCAAAATACGAATTAGCATAATATATATTTCATACTTTATATAAACTAAACCATTAAGTTAACATCCATTTAAAACATTTAAAATCTACAACCTTTTTTATTTCTTCATGTCACTTGCCGACTAGTTTCGGATGGGGTGCCCAAGCTTGGTCTCCGGCGACACGGTGCTTGAAGTTCGTTGAAACTGGCAGTTTATGCCTCCTTCTTCTCTTTTAAAGACTCGGCGCCATTGCCGGTCCAGTAGAGCGTCATTGTTGCCATTGCAATTGTTAATAATAATAACAGCCAAGACCGTGAAATGTGTTACATAGGAAAGGAAAAACAAAAAGAAAAATTAAAATGCGCATTAAGGAGCACAGCCACGATATAGCCACCGGAAAAATAACTACTGCTTTAACACAAGTAAATAAGGACGACAATATCAATATTAAATTCGAACAAGTGAAAAAATTAGCCAATTATCATAACCACAATTATGCGGCTATTAGAGAATCCATAGAAATTTTGTCAAATTTTAACAATTGCAATGGCAACAATGAGGCTCTACTGGACCGGCAATGGCACCGAGTCTTTAAAAGAGAAGAAGGAGGCGTAAACTGCCAGTTTCAATGAACTTCAAGCACAGTGTTGTCAGAGACCAAGCTGGGGTGCCCCATGCAAAACTAGTCGGCAAGTGACATGAAGAAATAAAAAAGGTTGTATATTTTAAATGTTTTAAATATATATTTCATGTTTTAACATTTTTTTTTCTTCTTAATAGTATTAAATGAGTTTTAAAAAACAGTTTTAAAATTGTACTATTCCAGATATTTCTAAAACATAGCTTTAAACATATTTGTTAAACAGTGATTATTATAGAAAGTGCAATATAAATTGTTTAAACTTATTTTAGTAATTTTTTTTTTAAATATTGTATACACTAAATAAATTAGTATCTCTCTGAATATCTTTAATTTCAACCTATTAAACTAGCAGTTTTTTTTTTTAATGAATTGATACATTATGCAAAATTATTTATTATCTCTCTATATAAGTGGCTAAGAGAGTTTTCTTTCTGTTTGTCTGTGTGTTGATGCAAGTTGATTGGTTGAGAGAAATTTTCTTCTGTCTGTGTGTTGAAGCAAGTTGCCACCACCTTTTTATACTTTAGTTAATTTAAAAAATTTGCACCAGCTTTTCATACTTTAGTTAATTAAAAAATATCTAATTATCCGATCGATACATTAATTAAACCGACGGATTCAGAAAAAATGCTTCTTTCATTTAGTACCTTATTTGTAACGAAATTTTGATTAGATTTTTAAAAAATAACTAAAATGTGAAAATAATAATGTGGTAAAAGCTTTAAAAATGGATATTTAAATTTTTAATTGTTGCCAAAAAAAAATTACTTTTTTTTCCCAACATAAAGTGAAATATGCTTTCACGCAAAAAAAGAAAAAAAAAATTGCTCCTGCACATGAAAAAATGAAAATGGAGTTAAAAAAAAAATAATAATATACCTCAATTTTAGATTTTTTCTCCCTTTTGTTTAAATAGTATGTTTCTGGCACAGATGAATTGCATTTCGCATGAAAGCTAATTCAGCAGTACATTAAAGAGCTTTACTTATTGATAATCCTGGGTAATTTTTCAAATTTTGGTGCTGAAATAGATCGGACATTTTTCGCCAAAAACTGCACTTTCATAAAAGCCACTTTAAGCCAAGTAGCGCATAAAAAATATAAATAAATTTTAAAATATTGAAAAACAGAAAAAAAAGAAAACAAAAAGAAAAGAAAAAAGAAAAAATAATAATAACATAAATTATGTATTTTTGTCTAAAGTGACGATAAAAATACAAAAGTCGCCAAGGGGAGCTACATTAAGGCTGTACCATGATCAGGTCTTACATATTTCATTATTTATTTTTCTATATACCAACTACTATTAACTAACTCAACTACTATTATAACCACAAAAATTAATTGTCTCATGCGATAGACGTAGCCGATCATAGCACATTGTAATATTATATTTGGTGTGAAATTGTTGTCATTTTATGGTTGATCGAGTAAATCGAATAAATGTAGAAAATAACATGAAAGAAAATATTATGTACACCATGTTCATATGTAACTGGGATTCAAATATAAAATTGCTACTTAAATTTTTTCGATACTGTCCGTTTCAAAACTGGCATCTGATAAGCACCCAAATGGAAGTGGTAAGCTTTTGTCACACGCAATAGGGACAGACACCCGAGAGTCTGCGAATGAGTGGGTCTCTGCCAAATGCAGCGGGAAACCAAAGCAGGCTTTAAAGCAATTTCATGATTTCATGAAATTTTATTTTTGTTTGTAAAGCGATATAGAAAAGAGTTTTCCTTAAATAGTGACCAGCGAAGCGAGGAAAGCCTTTGTTGATTCACTACCTTCATTGATTTCATGAATTAAAAAATGGTTTCGTTAACAAACTTTGATCTATTGGCGCGCAAGCAGCATCAGGCCGAGTTTTGTACATTTCGAGTTTGATTTTGAAATTTTTCCCACATTCGGAATTCAGTTTGTTCTCAAACCAGGGCTTTGCTAGTTCCAATCTAATTTATTAAATATCTCCTATGTCTTGGAATGCTATTTAATAAATTAGCATAAATAATTTGCACTCTCAAAATCCTTAAATTGTTTTAAACAGCCTTTAGGTTATAAAATGAAATGTATACAGTGCTTGTTTTTGTTAATATGTATTTCTAACACGAACTTTAAAAATAGCTTTTAAACTACATTTTAAAATATATTTTTATAATGTAATATTCTTACTATAAATTGAATTAAAAGAAATATAAATACAGTTATAACACCTTTAATCTGGAATCGTCGGGACCTCGCTGATTCCAAATTACAGAAATTTTTGAATTATAGATCTTTGTTTCAGAACTTGGATCTTGGACACATTTAAGTTACTAAAATATAATATATGAATGTTTATTTAAAATATTAAAAATACACGATAAGCATTGACTATCATATAATAAAATATGATTGTTTTTTAGTCAAATAATATTAACAATTTTATTTATTTGAAATATTAAAAGCAAAACATTACAGTAAAATATCTTTCTTTTGTGTTGTGCCACCATCTTTCTTTAATTTGGAGAAATAACATTTTAATGAATAGATTATGTAATTTTGTGATTTTAAACCATAACTGTAATATAATAAAAGAATAAGTAATATTAATCTCGAAAATCCAAGTTATATTTAAAAAAAAAAAAAAAAAATTAAATTATTTGCATAGATTATGATAAGTAAATTAATTTTAACATACAAATTAATGGCAGTGTAAAACATTTAAAGTTAAAAGAAATTATAAATGAATAATGCTAAAAAAAAAAAAAAAAAAAAAAAAAAAAATACATATATATATTACCAAATACCAAATCAAAATGTATATAAAATATACATAAAATTATTAAAAATAGATTAACTGATTAAAAAAATATATAATGAAGTAATTTACAAATGTAAGTGACACATATTAACATATATAAAAAAGACAACAGTTTCATTTTTTTCTTGTGAGTACAATCAGATACAATTCATATATCATTCATTTTAGTAATCAAACTCACACATACAAAAATGTAATTTAACAAGGCACTAATAATCTAAAACGAAAACAAGCAGGAATTAAAAAAGAAAGTGGCTATTGGCATACAACTAATACAATCATTTATTCTAAACTTTCAATCAGACACCTGTTCGATTTAATAGTTATTGGGAGAAAAAAAAAAAGAAGCATTACGATTGAGTGCTTAAAATAAAAATTTTCTAAAATGGGATTATCTGTTTAATGGTGCCATCTGTAGTCATTCATCAAAAACAAAAAAGAGGAAATTTGGTTTTCAAAGTCTGAATTATGGATATTTCCGAATTATAGAAGTCCGAATTAAAGGTATTATACTGTATTTATAATCTGAAAATTTTTTATTAAACAAAATAAATATATATTTTATTTATTAATCTATTGCTTTGTATTCTTAGACCAATCAAGATAAAATTGTTTTACTTTTGTAATTATTATTTGTTAATTACAGTAAATACATGTAAGCTTTTTCTTTTTATGTATTATTGTTTTAATAATATTATGGAATATTTCATCAGATAACTTACTTTTTTTTTTAACATTTTGAATAAATTATAGTCTTTAGTCTTCACTTTTAAAAACATTTTTTTTTAGATTAGCATTATTTTTACTATATATATATATATATATATATATATATATATATATATATATTTTTTTCTTCTTTTTCTTCCCCACAGAGAGCTTATAACAGAATTGCATGATAGAGGGATCCCTGTATATCTAATATCTGGTGGATTTAGGGAAATAATTGAGCCAATTGCTGAGCAGTTAGATATTCCCCGCAAAAATGTTTTTGCCAACAGTTTAAAATTTTATTATAATGGTATGTTGTTATAACAATAGTGGAAATATATTTATTTATTTAAGCTATGCATGATCTTTTTTTTAATAATTATAAAATATAGAAAATGATTCCTTATTGCTGTTTTACATAAAATAGTTATTAATGAGTTTCTTTGTGCTGTAAATTTATCTTAGTGTATTATTTTTAAAGTTTTTATGAACTTGCGTATTTTGTTTTAAAAATATTATAAACTTATAAACAAATTATAAATTAGTATCTCTGACTATCTTTAATTTCAACCTATTAACTAGAAGGTTTTTTTTTTTTCCCCTACATTTTGATACATTATATAAAATTATTTGAATCATTTATTAGTTGTTTACAATAGATCACCAGCTTTCAAATTTTGACAGTGTTAGTAAGTTTTTTTTAACAGTTTACAGTTTTATTCAGATTCAACTAAGTCTTAATTGCTATGTCATGAACACCTTTTTGACATAAAAATTATAATTCAATTACATTGTATAATTTAAATTATAATTTATTTACTTAAGAATGTATAATTTTTTATGTAACCAATGTATCATTTTTCATGTAACCACATAAAACACCCCACCAATATTATTATTGTATAAAACTCTTATGAAGTATAAAAACTTATTAAATCATTCATATACACATGTGTCAGAGTATTTCCCGTAGTTACATTTTATACTAAGCTTTCGATTCTTTATATCATAGAGTCTTCATCAGAGTTTATTAGTTCCTTTATAAGAAATTTCATTGTAAATTATATATACAAGTTCAAAAAACATGAATATTCATAGTCCTTTAATTTATAATCCATTCTTGTTTTAAATTTATGATTCTTAGACGTTTAAGTGAGAACATGCTATAAAAGGTTAAAATGCAACACAATGTATTTGTCTTTCTCAATTATATCATACATTATTTATTATTTTCTGTAGAATCTTTATTAAATGATAAATAATGTACTATATAATTGAAAAATACATTGTGTTGGATTTTAACCTTTTGTAGCATTTTCTCTCTTAAACTTCTAAGGATAATAATTTTAAAACAAGAATGGATTATAAATTAAAGGACTATGAATATTCATGTTTTTTGAACTTGTATATATAATTTAAAGTGAAATATCTTATAAAGGAACTAATAAACTGTGATGAAGACTCCACAATATAGAGAGTCGAAAGCTTATTATAAAATGTAACTACGGAAAATACTCTTGACATATGTGTGTATATGAATGATTTAATAAGTTTTTATGTTTCATAAAGAGTTTTATACAGTAATATTGGTGGGGTGTTTTATGTGGTTTTATAAAAAATGATACATTGTTAAGTAAATGAATTATAATTTTTGACATAAGTTCTGACATTTGACAAAAATCTAAAATCCTGTGCGAAAAGCTTTTTAAAATTGTTTTTTGCTACAAATTTACATTTATGGCAGTATATCAATAAAACAATCAATCTACTAATTCCTTTATTTTTTTATAATAAAAGATATTGTATTTCAGTTTCATACTGTAACTGTTAGTTTTTACTCTCCACTTTAGTTCTTTTTTCTCCTGGAGCATGCAATAACAAAATCCTTAATAATTACAAAACTTTGAATAAACACCATAAAATGCAATAAATGTCAGTTCTATGGTGCTTTCTTATTATAACAAAATGCTTCTTTTAAAGTCTTATGTACTTAAACCTTTTTTAACACTTTCCAACAAAGTTGAAAAGAGCTTATAACTTTAGTTTGTCTCTCTGCTCATCAGTCTCTGACTGACTGTCTGTGTATCTGCACTTAAACGCCTGTAAATATGCATGGGATTTCTTAAAACTGGTATATGTTATTCAAATTCTGGTATGTTTCCTATTGAAAATGGAGTAATTACTACCACTAGTTTGTGTTAGAGCTTATAACTTTAGTTTGTCTCTCTGCTCATCAGTCTCTGACTGACTGTCTGTGTATCTGCACTCAAACACCTGTAAATATGCATGGGATTTCTTAAAACTGGTATATGTTATTCAAATTCTGGTATGTTTCCTATTGAAAATGGAGTAATTACTACCACTAGTTTGTGTTAGAGCTTATAACTTTAGTTTGTCTCTCTGCTCATCAGTCTCTGACTGACTGTCTGTGTATCTGCACTCAAACACCTGTAAATATGCATGGGATTTCTTAAAACTGGTATATGTTATTCAAATTCTGGTATGTTTCCTATTGAAAATGGAGTAATTACTACCACTAGTTTGTGTTAGAGCTTATAACTTTAGTTTGTCTCTCTGCTCATCAGTCTCTGACTGACTGTCTGTGTATCTGCACTCAAACGCATGTAAATATGCATGGGATTTCTTAAAACTGGTATATGTTATTCAAATTCTGGTATGTTTCCTATTGAAAATGGAGTAATTACTACCACTAGTTTGTGTTAGAGCTTATAACTTTAGTTTGTCTCTCTGCTCATCAGTCTCTGACTGACTGTCTGTGTATCTGCACTCAAACACCTGTAAATATGCATGGGATTTCTTAAAACTGGTATATGTTATTCAAATTCTGGTATGTTTCCTATTGAAAATGGAGTAATTACTACCACTAGTTTGTGTTAGAGCTTATAACTTTAGTTTGTCTCTCTGCTCATCAGTCTCTGACTGACTGTCTGTGTATCTGCACTCAAACACCTGTAAATATGCATGGGATTTCTTAAAACTGGTATATGTTATTCAAATTCTGGTATGTTTCCTATTGAAAATGGAGTAATTACTACCACTAGTTTGTGTTAGAGCTTATAACTTTAGTTTGTCTCTCTGCTCATCAGTCTCTGACTGACTGTCTGTGTATCTGCACTCAAACACCTGTAAATATGCATGGGATTTCTTAAAACTGGTATATGTTATTCAAATTCTGGTATGTTTCCTATTGAAAATGGAGTAATTACTACCACTAGTTTGTGTTAGAGCTTATAACTTTAGTTTGTCTCTCTGCTCATCAGTCTCTGACTGACTGTCTGTGTATCTGCACTCAAACGCATGTAAATATGCATGGGATTTCTTAAAACTGGTATATGTTATTCAAATTCTGGTATGTTTCCTATTGAAAATGGAGTAATTACTACCACTAGTTTGTGTTAGAGCTTATAACTTTAGTTTGTCTCTCTGCTCATCAGTCTCTGACTGACTGTCTGTGTATCTGCACTCAAACACCTGTAAATATGCATGGGATTTCTTAAAACTGGTATATGTTATTCAAATTCTGGTATGTTTCCTATTGAAAATGGAGTAATTACTACCACTAGTTTGTGTTAGAGCTTATAACTTTAGTTTGTCTCTCTGCTCATCAGTCTCTGACTGACTGTCTGTGTATCTGCACTCAAACACCTGTAAATATGCATGGGATTTCTTAAAACTGGTATATGTTATTCAAATTCTGGTATGTTTCCTATTGAAAATGGAGTAATTACTACCACTAGTTTGTGTTAGAGCTTATAACTTTAGTTTGTCTCTCTGCTCATCAGTCTCTGACTGACTGTCTGTGTATCTGCACTCAAACACCTGTAAATATGCATGGGATTTCTTAAAACTGGTATATGTTATTCAAATTCTGGTATGTTTCCTATTGAAAATGGAGTAATTACTACCACTAGTTTGTGTTAGAGCTTATAACTTTAGTTTGTCTCTCTGCTCATCAGTCTCTGACTGACTGTCTGTGTATCTGCACTCAAACGCATGTAAATATATATGGGATTTCTTAAAACTGGTATATGTTATTCAAATTCTGGTATGTTTCCTATTGAAAATGGAGTAATTACTACCACTAGTTTGTGTTAGAGCTTATAACTTTAGTTTGTCTCTCTGCTCATCAGTCTCTGACTGACTGTCTGTGTATCTGCACTCAAACACCTGTAAATATGCATGGGATTTCTTAAAACTGGTATATGTTATTCAAATTCTGGTATGTTTCCTATTGAAAATGGAGTAATTACTACCACTAGTTTGTGTTAGAGCTTATAACTTTAGTTTGTCTCTCTGCTCATCAGTCTCTGACTGACTGTCTGTGTATCTGCACTCAAACACCTGTAAATATGCATGGGATTTCTTAAAACTGGTATATGTTATTCAAATTCTGGTATGTTTCCTATTGAAAATGGAGTAATTACTACCACTAGTTTGTGTTAGAGCTTATAACTTTAGTTTGTCTCTCTGCTCATCAGTCTCTGACTGACTGTCTGTGTATCTGCACTCAAACACCTGTAAATATGCATGGGATTTCTTAAAACTGGTATATGTTATTCAAATTCTGGTATGTTTCCTATTGAAAATGGAGTAATTACTACCACTAGTTTGTGTTAGAGCTTATAACTTTAGTTTGTCTCTCTGCTCATCAGTCTCTGACTGACTGTCTGTGTATCTGCACTCAAACGCATGTAAATATGCATGGGATTTCTTAAAACTGGTATATGTTATTCAAATTCTGGTATGTTTCCTATTGAAAATGGAGTAATTACTACCACTAGTTTGTGTTAGAGCTTATAACTTTAGTTTGTCTCTCTGCTCATCAGTCTCTGACTGACTGTCTGTGTATCTGCACTCAAACGCATGTAAATATGCATGGGATTTCTTAAAACTGGTATATGTTATTCAAATTCTGGTATGTTTCCTATTGAAAATGGAGTAATTACTACCACTAGTTTGTGTTAGAGCTTATAACTTTAGTTTGTCTCTCTGCTCATCAGTCTCTGACTGACTGTCTATCTGCACTCAAACGCCTGTAAATATGCATGGGATTTCTTAAAACTAGTAAATGTTATTCAAATTATCGGGTATGTTTCCTATTGAAAATGGAGTAATTACTACCACTAGTTTGTGTACAGTTGCACCAATACATTTAATTTGAACATATAATAAAATTCATATTTATTATTCATATACCATACAAAAAAAAAAAAAAAAAAATGTTTCAATTGATTATTGTGGTTATCATTAAGATTTACAGGGCCACACAAGAATATTAATGGCTATAATTGAAAATTTCTGCTGTGATTTTATTTTCATTATGAATTTTAGCACTTTCTAACAATGTTTAAGAATGATTATGTTTTGAATTAGTCGGTTTTTCTGTCCATTGGTCTATCTGTCTGCCTCTAGTATCCTAAAATATTTTCAGACTTTCTCCAAAAAGGCATATGTTGTGTAATTTACTTGCATGTTCTCTATTTAAAGTTGTAAAATTAGCTTAACTGGTTTGCATGTGGGGACTCCCAGAAGAATGACAATGCATTGTATTTTATTGAGGCATTTTTATAAATCATATTTAAATAACTTTGTACTGCACAAATCATAATGAAATTGATATTTATTTTTCATTTGCTAAAAAATTTTTTCTATTTAATAGTGTGTGTGTTTAGCATTCAGCTTTACAAAGCTGCACTAAAATATTTAGATGCATTAAGGGATATAATTTTAAATTGCTGAAATTGCATTTTCATTTACATTAAGCATTTGTAGCACTATTGTGTGATCACTTAAGCAAAGTGCATTGAAGATTTAGCGATGCAGCAAATGCTTATAGTTGGGAAGTGCAAATAATTTATGCAGAATGCATGTTTTTTCATTCTTGTTTAAATTTAGTGTGGAATATTGCAAAATTAGATACAATTGTTATCCTTTTCAATGTTGAACTGCATGTGCTATATGAATTTAATAAATTCTCTTGGAATATTAAGGCTTTTTAAAGTGATGCATTATCACCTATCAATACCTAGCCATATCAGCTAAACACCATGTTATTCTACAGGAAAATTTATAATAATTAGAGTTACCCATTATCCAAAATATATTTTTTAAAATTTTTTTTCACATTCACAATCACTGAATTAGTTCTTGTTTAAAAAATTTATTTTTTAATCTTTAATATTTCATTTTGAAACTATAAAGTGCAAAAATTAAACTTTGTCCTTTTTTTTTTTCTTTTTGCATTTAAGAACTTTAAAATTTAAAAAATCAATTTTGAAAAACAAGTACTAATTTAACAATTGTAAATTTTCTGAATATGAAAACAGAAACAAAAATGATAATGAGTAATTTTGATTACAAATTTCCTCATAAACTGATTAAATTTCACATAACTTTTATGTGAAAAATTCAACCTTACTTTTGCTTTCATATAAAACTTTTAACTTAAACCTTAACAGTTAATATTTCGAAAATTTATTCTAGATTGTTTCCGTTTTACATTATTGTTTATAAAAATATTTATATTATAATGTTTCCATTTTAAAAAGTTTGTCTTTCCCAGTATATTGTCACGAAGATCTGAAGAATTGAAAAACAATGCTAAAGTTAAAGCAGAATTTATTAATGTGAAGCAGTTCGTAACATAGATAATCAAAGCTTGTCCAACTTTGAATTAACAGCTGGACTTAATATTTATACGCTTAGAATATTATAGTTCCAAATAGTTTAAAAAGTTTTAGAATCCCCTAGAACATAAGTAAACTATGAGTAGCATTTAAGCTTAAATTGCCTTTCTGTAGATTAAACCACTAATCTATGTTGTGAATAATATTGTCGACAAGCTAGAGCTCTTCCGACTAAGTCATGAGTGTGGAATTGCTGATAGCAATAATATTGTTGGGCACTAGTCCTTGCTTCATTGAGATAATTATACAAAACTAGCCATAAAATCCTGAACTGAAATACAAAGTACAATATTTAACACAAATGTTCATAATATTTTTGATCTAGGGACAGATAAAACAGTGTTTAATAGTATAAAATAAAAATTTGGTAATACTGAAAATATCATTTTTTTTTTATTCAAAAAAGTTTTCTCACATAAATTATGATAAAAAAAAAAAAAAAAAAAAAAAAAAAAGTTTTTTTTGCATTTGTATTATTATTATTATTTTTTTTTAAATTCCTTTGTTGATACTAAAATTATAAATATAATCCTTTCACCTTTTTATTTAAAATCTACTCAGTGTTCTGACAGTATATTCTGTAATTTATATCAAAGTGTTATTATTGATATGTTCCTTAGTAATCTTTGATTTGTTTGCAGTTAAAAAGGAACATTAATTGTTCTTTATTCAAAACATTTTTAGTGTATATGCTTCAGGAAACATTTTTTTTAAAACTGTATTTAAAAATTGCTCCCTGTTTAAAATGAGTTAGTAAATTATAACATTTAATATTTTTTTTTAGCAAGATACCCAACTAATTTTTGTATATTATTGTGTATAATTGAATTGCCAGTTTTTATAAATGAGTATCCTTTAAATAAGGCCTAATTTAAATGATAATTATATTACTACCTTTATGGCCTTTTTTAGAGTACTTTCGATCCATTATCATGGTCGTCTACACCTTCAGTATGGCTAATGGCTTCTTATCCAAACAAAAACTTGTTCATATACCATAAAGCTAGTGAAAGCACTACTTGTTTTGAAAAGACAGCGATTTTTCTTCTTCAGGTACAAACACGTGTTATTACCTTGGAGGCAAAAGGAAGACTGAAAGCTTTTAGTCTTGCTTTTACCAAGGCAGTAGCACGTGTTTGCGCCTAAAGAAGAAAGGCCATGCCCTTTCAGAACCGGTAGTGCTTTCATTAGTTTTATGGTGTGTGAAGAAGTTTTTAAGTTTGGATATTGAATTATACACCAGTTCTTTTATTTAGTATAATGGTTTCTTGTTTTCATCATTCCCAGTAAATATCTTGTCTGTGCTCCTTTCTTCGCTTTAGTTTATTGGTTGCCAGTTTTGAGGAATTATGCGGTGCTTTCGGTCATTTATTGCAATGTGGTAGGTGAAAATTTCATGAACTTCACGTTTAACCTGCCAGTGCACAGGTGGGAAAAAGACACAATTTTCTTTCAATATTTAAATGGTTACTAATATAACACCCACAAAATAAAATCACACAATAAAAAAATACAAAGTATAAATTTTACGTTTCTTATAATTTTTTTTCACAGAATATATAAAATGTTTCTCTTACATTGCATTCTAGTAAATAAACTGGGTCTCACAGACCCAACCCGTGCACTAGCGGGTTAAGGGCATATTGAAGGGAGTTATATAATTAGTTATTTTTTGAGTGGCTGTAGAATTAATATTTATTGGGTTATTAATGTTAGCTCTGGAAAAGGCAGTAGAAGGTTTATTAAATTTTAGGTCAACGAGATTTTTTTTTTCACAATCTTTTATTTTTCTTTTAGTCATTCCTATGTAAGCAGCTTTTTTATTATCCATGAAATTGAAATTGTAAATATCAGCATTTTCACTATAGTTTATTAGATATTTTTCGTTCTGCTTACATAGGAATGACTATAAGAAAAATAAAAGATCATAAAAATGAACATCTCACCAACCTAAAATTTAATGAACCTTCTATTGCTTTTTACAGAGCTAATATTAATAATCCAGTAAATATTAATTATCTAACCTCCCCAAAAAAAAATAATTATAACTCCCACTCATATGTCCTTAAATGTAAAGCCACTGAAATTCTAACCTGACCTATTGCAATAAATGATTGTGAGCATAGTATAACTCTCCAAAACTGGCAACTGATAATCGACAAACTGAAGCAACAAGAGGAGCACAAGAAGATATTTACTGGGAACGACAAAAAACAAAAAGCCATTAGCTGTACTGAAGACGACCATGGTAATGGATAGAAAGTATTCTAAAAAATGCCATAAAGGTAATAACATAATGTAACTAGTATGTTACTTTTTTTTTTTTTTTTTTTTAATAATATTCAGTGATGTATATTTTCATTTTGAATTAGAAAAGAAAAAAAAATACTCTTATTATTATTATTATTATTATTTGCTACTTAATAATGAGCTTCTATTAAGCTTATTTCCATACAATTTTTTTTCTATGTTTTCTCTGTTAACAATTCAATTACATAAAAATTTTGTATTTAAACTTATTCGTCAATATCATAATATTACTGATGTACCTTAAAATAATTATGATATATATAAACAGAGTATGCTATTATGTTACAATGGTTTAATGGGGTGTTATTCATTATTCACTAGGAGATTATGCTGGTTTTGATGAAAATGAACCTACCTCTCATCAGGAAGGCAAAGCAGAAGTTATTGCATACCTGAAACATCGTTATGGTTACAGGCGTCTCATAATGATTGGAGATGGAGCAACTGATTTAGCTGCATGCCCACCAGCTGTGAGTGCATTTGAGCTTAATTTCTAACAAAAAAAAAAAAAGCAGGGGAACACTAATGTTCTTCAGAACTTATGTATATACAAGTCTTTCATTTTACGAGCATATCAACAAATTTTAAAAAGTTCTATTCCAGTTTTCAAAGTTATAAATCAAATTTTACAAATATAACGAGGTCTAGTCTTATTTTTCATTTGAAATTTCAGTTTATTCAGTGATTCTCTTTTTTTGAAACAAACTTCCTTATATTCTAATTATAAATTGAAGAACTGGTGTACACTAAGTATTTAAGCTTTAAATTTTATTCACACACCACAAAATAAATACAAGCAGTACTGTTTTTGTAAGGATGTGACCTTTCTTCTTCAGGTGCAAAAAGCTACTACCTTAGAGCCAAAAGCAAGACAGAAAGCAGGGCAAAACCTAAGGGAGAGGAGTAACACAACTAACCAATAAAATAGCAGCGTGCAAGAACCAGTCAGAAGGGGACACACTCAAAAACATAAGACAAGAGAAACAAGTTAAACAAATAAGGGAAAGGGATTGTTTTAATGGAACTAAACAAGTTTTTCTAAGCTGTAGACGGGAAAGTAAAATCAGATTTTTTATTAACAGTTTTTCCTAATTAATATAGATAGTTAATTTTTTCAAGAAATCTAACTCAGAAATCTGTTTGGCATTACAAGTAATTTTGCTTTGCTGAAAATTAAAACTATGGTCAAATTCCCAATTATTCTTTGCAATAGAAGATTCTTACCTTTGTCCAAAAAGCTGTTAAGGATTCTGTTGTTGTTAATGTAATGATAACACTAAATCTTCTGTTTTCCCTTCTTCAGTTATTTGTGCTGGTTTTTATGCTGTATTGAAAGTTCATAATAATGTTTCCCTCAGACTTGTTGTTTCGAACATTGGTACTGCCATTTATCTTTTCTCTAAATTTTTAGCTTCAATTTTTTCTCCTTTATGTTATACTAATAGTTATATGATAAAAAATTCCTGTGATTTTGTTAATAAGTTAAATAATCTGAATCCTGAAAATTTCTCTGTTATCTCTTATTGTGACGTCCTTATTTATCAATGTCCTTACTGAAGGTCAGGGCCGCCCCTAGGCATTAAGCAACTCAGGCAATGCCTGAGGGCGGCAGCTGCCTAAGGGCGGCATTTGAATCATTAAAACGAAGTACAAAAAATAAAAAAAATATTCAAGATTGAAATTTTTTTTAAAAAATATATATACATTGGTAAAAAGCCCCCCCCCTCCCCGCAACCATCCTCACAAAAGAATCTAAATTGGCTGAGAAAACTGCTGCTAGTAAAATTCGTCAATAAATCAAAGATGTGTGAAAAAGACGGTATGAGAAATGTGAAGATACAAAGCCTTCCGCTTCCGCTTGGAATAGGAAACTATCTTTGCATGGGTCCAATGTCCGACTCCTTGGAAGGTTTCAAGATAGCAGATAACACTTGGCTAGCCTATAGATAGTTACATTCTGAGAAAGCAAACTACAAATGAGTACGTTAGAACCTAGTCCTGTCGGTATGCAACAAATAAGCTATTACTGACCGGATATTGTTAATTTGAATAGAAATAAGGGAAATATATAGTGTATGGAATGGAGTTCTTTATGGGTGGTCTTATAGTATGAAACAGAATAGAATCCATGATTGTGAAATAAAAATAAAACGCTGAATTTGACCTACAACATTTTAAAGGAATCATTAAGTTTAAACTAAGCCCTTTTTCCTTTCCTAACTGCATAGATTTTGGTGAATTTAACAGTTATAGATTTTTTACAGGGAAGGGACACAAAGAAATATTGTTTATCATTAGGATCTGTGGGATGAAATGGTTGTAAGTACAATAGCTTAAAATTAAACTATGGAGAAAGATATTCATACACCCTATTATAATTTTCACTTTTGTTTATTTAAGAACTTGTCTTACTTTAATTTATTTATTCAACCGTTAATTATTTAATGTTCGGAAAGTCGAGTGGAGTCACTCTAGATTTTTTTATGCATTATCTAAAAAAATCTAAAATTTTTCTAAAAATTTTTTCTAAAAAACAAAAACAAAAAAATTAATAGAATAGAATTTCACATTAATTTAATTAAAAGTATACTTAAAATTTATACAAACTGGATATTAGCCCATCAGCGGCAGAGCGGTTCTGCGCTCAGATTTGGTAGATGCGAGGTGCCGAGTTCGATCCCAGGTCGCGCTCGTTAATGTAGCCGTTTGGAATTTTCCGTGGTTTTCTCTGAAACTTGCTTAAATACGGACTAGGATCCCTTAGAAAGACCCCCCCACACACACACGGAGGGCACACTGCCCCTCAGGCCTACAAACTTAGTGCAATCAATCGACCTTAATTGGACTTTAGTTTTAGAGATCAATTTCAAAAGTTTTAACAATTTAAAAAATTTTTCATCAAATAAATTTAACGATAAATTTCTTTTAGTAAAATGACGTTTTCAATAAATATAGATGGAATCTTAATCTTTCATTTTCACTCTAGAAATGGATAACTATGTACTTGTTGATAACTTTCCTTAAAACATATTATTCGGATTTTAGTGCTATTTTTGGTGCTTAAAAATAATAAAAATGCTTTTCAATAGATTCAACAACGATATAGGATGTAGGATTTTCGGGGCCGGTTGACAATGGTAGAGTCCTAGGCATATGGGTGGAATGTCTTCCGTGGAGGTCTTTCTAAGGATCCTAGCCCGTATTCACACGAGTTTCAGAAAAAACCATAGAAAACTTCGAACAGCTAGGTGGAAGAGTTCGACCTGGAATCGAACCTGGCAGTTCTCATCTACCAGCTTTGAGCGCAGAATCGCTCAGCCGCTAGTGGGCCATTAGATTCGACAATGTATATTCTGTTAATTTTACAAACCTATGTAAAGTTTCGTGTGACTAAATCAATTTAAATTTAAACCATTTTTTATGCAGTGTTTGATTAGTCAACTTAAAATTGCAGATTTTAAAAAAGTGACAACACGCGAAAGTGAGAGGGAAATGCTAAGGTTTTTTTAAATAAAACTAAGTGCAAAGAATTTTTTTTTCAACATTTTATTTTGTTACGGCCTTACGTACACGTAAATTTCGTTAAACCAAAGTCTTAATGACTAAGAAGGGAAAATGATGTTACCATTTTAACAACTTTGACTAACGGAAAATTTCGAGTTATAAAAATTCGTTTAAGCAAAGTTTCAGCGTATAAAGGGGCGGCAAACTGAAGCTTGCCTGAGGGCGGCGAAACACCTAGCGACGGCCCTGCTGAAGGTGCACTTAATTGTTTAGAAAAAAAGGCTACACAAATTTCATTATTCTGACATTGAAGTCAAAGGGTTTGTTAGCCTAATTAAACTTTGTGTTTCTTAAACTACTTTTGAAATTAATAGCATTTAATTTATAAAAGGTGACGGTTTAAATATGGGTAATTATTTATCCAATATTCTTGCCAATATTTATATGCATTATATTTTTAAAAAATTCAATACCTTAAAATTTATCCTTTTGAAGCAATGTATATATTTCAGCGGTCATCGCGGCCCTCTTCAACGTTGTAAATGATGAAAAACTATCACTGCCGGCACTTTGAAGTAAACAAAAACTCCCCCGTTGATGTTCCACTTTCACTTCACTTCTTGATTTCCAGGATCTGTTGCCATTCTTCAGGGATTAAACTGTGTTCGCGGTCGTTAATAGAGGATGGAGTGGTTAGTATTTCTATTGCTTCGCGTTTTAAGGCATACTTATGGTTGTTATAGTGGGCTATTTTTTGAGTGTTAATGGTGTTAAGATTAATGGGGTTATTGTTATGAGTGGTAGACAGTGCGGTAGAAAATTTATTAAGTCCAAGGTCGGAAATGTGTTCTTTTTCGCGTTCTTTTATGGTTCTCTTGGTCATACCTATATAGCAAGTTTGTGTTTGGTCTTCAAAATTAAAGTCTATTTTATAGATGCCTGAGGTGTCTTTAAAAGGAATAGTGTCTTTTTCATTTCTGAGATGTTGGAAAATGTTTTTATTGGGTTTAATTGGGATATTTATATTATGTTTGGTTGCTTCGTGTTTGATTTTATTGGCGGTCCCATTACAGAAAGGAATAGCGGTAGTGAGTTTCATTTTGGTTTTTTGAGCATTAGGAATTTTATTAATAGTTTTTAAACGTTTTTTATATAGTTTCTGTACTGAATTTTTACTGTAATTTGCTTTATTTGCGATTTCTTTTATGTGATTGATTTCGGTTTTTGGAAGAGTTTGGTTGGAGCAAATTAGGATGGCACGGTCAATGTAAGAACGGATAGCGGCTAATTTGTACGCGAAGGGTGTATGGCATTTACTATTAATGATTTCATTATTTGAAGTGGGTTTTCTATAGATTGTGGTTTCAAAGGTGTCTGGTTTTTTGGTTACGAAAACATCGAAAATAACCTACTTCTCAACAAATCTTACTTTACCTTTAATCAAACCATATATAAACAAACCCAAGGTGTCCCCATGGGGTCTCCCATATCGGGGCTCATCGCCGAATTAAAAATGCGAATACTTGAAAATCAGGCCTCTAATATTATCAATCAATGTAAATTATGGTCACGTTACATCGACGACATTTTCACGATCATACCCGCTCACATTAATCCTACCACACTCCTTGAAGATCTAAATAAACTTGACCCCAACTTAAAATTCACTAATGAAACCGAAAATAATAACTCTTTACCATTTTTAGATGTTTTCGTAACCAAAAAACCAGACAAAATAAAATTAGCGAAACCCTCATCCATACAAATAACCTACTTCTCAACGAATCTTACTTTACCTTTAATCAAACCATATATAAACAAACCCAAGGTGTCCCCATGGGGTCTCCCATATCGGGGCTCATCGCCGAATTAAAAATGCGAATACTTGAAAAGCAGGCCTCTAATATTATCAATCAATGTAAATTATGGTCACGTTACGTTGACGACATTTTCACGATCATACCCGCTCACATTAATCCTACCACACTCCTTGAAGATCTAAATAAACTTGACCCCAACTTAAAATTCACTAATGAAACCGAAAATAATAACTCTTTACCATTTTTAGATGTTTTCGTAACCAAAAAACCAGACAACACCTTTGAAACCACAATCTATAGAAAACCCACTTCAAATAATGAAATCATTAATAGTAAATGCCATACACCCTTCGCATACAAATTAGCCGCTATCCGTTCTTACATTGACCGTGCCATCCTAATTTGCTCCAACCAAACTCTTCTAAAAACCGAAATCAATCACATAAAAGATATCGCAAATAAAGCAAACTACAGTAAAAATTTAGTACAGAAACTATATAAAAAACATTTAAAAACTATTAATAAAATTCCTAATGCTCAAAAAACCAAAATGAAACTCACTACCGCTATTCCTTTCTGTAATGGGGCCGCCAATAAAATCAAACACGAAGCAACCAAACATAATACAGTTGAGGATCTATAATCCGCATACCCATAATTCGCAATTGTCTATAATCCACACTCACTTTGCAAATGTAAACAAAAGATTTTGCAGTAACGAAAATCCAATATTTTGGATGTATATGAGAAAATAGGATGTTAATTCACATACTAAAATGAAAAAAAAGAGTAAAATTTAATTTAGATATACATAATTAAATTTAAAAGAAAAAAAAATTATACTTTTATTGCCTTACACTTTTTTAGCGAATCTGAACATCGTCTGAATAATATTCAATAAGTGATCAAATAAAACACATGCAAGTGCATTTTCTAACTCCTGCCAGTAACAGCATTGCTCATTGGTTGAAAAAAAATGACATCCTATGCGTTGGTGGGATTGTGTATTTTCACAGATGTTTAAGGACCATTAGTGTAAATGTTCTTTTTAGGGTGGTATTTCAAAAATACACAAAACTATTTAAGGAAAAATTTATACCAGCATTTGTTTTGAAGATAAGATCTACAATTCAGTCATTAAAAACTGCATCAAAATAATCACATTGCAAGTATCTGGCTGCATACAGTCCAGAAGTAGGAGTACAGTTTTTTTTAATGAATATTACTCATTTAAGGGTTTAAATTATACATTGCTTCTACTTCATAAAATAAATTTTGTTTCATATATTTATTAGTATTACCTTCATTACATTATATAAAAACAAACAATTATAATTCTAGCTTCATTAAATAAAGTTTATTGTTTTATGTACCTTATACTAATTCATACGGCGAGGAAATGTCATCATTGATCTATAATTTGCAAAAATCTATAATCCGCACAAGTTCTAGAACCAAGGTGTGCGGATTAAAGATCTTCAATTGTATAAATATCCCAATTAAACACAATAAAAACATTTTCCAGCATCTCAGAAATGAAAAAGACACTATTCCTTTTAAAGACACCTCAGGCATCTATAAAATAGACTTTAATTTTGAAGACCAAACACAAGCTTGCTATATAGGTATGACCAAGAGAACCATAAAAGAATGCAAAAAAGAACACATTTCCGACCTTAGACTTAATTTTCTACCGCACTGTCTACCACTCATAACAATAACCCCATTAATCTTAACACCATTAACACTCAAAAAATAGCCCACTATAACAACCATAAGTATGCCTTAAAACACGAAGCAATAGAAATACTAACCACTCCATCCTCTATAAACGACCGCGAACACAGTTTAATCCCTGAAGAATGGCAACAGATCCTGGAAATCAAGAAGTGAAGTGAAAGTGGAACATCAACGGGGGAGTTTTTGTTTACTTCGAAGTGCCAGCAGTGATAGTTTTTATCATTTACAACGCTGAAGAGGGCTGCGATGATGGCTGAAATATATACATTGCTTCAAAAGGATAAATTTTAAGGTATTGAATTTTTTAAAAATATAATTGCAATCCTTTTTCATATTATACCAATTTATATGCATTATTTTGAAGAAAAATTTATTAAAAGTGTTAGTTGATTTTAAAATGTTGGATGCATTACGTATATGACACTTTTAAGCTTTAAACATTATTTAAAAACTTCTTGTATAAACACTATTATACAAACCTTACTTGAAGAAATCTCTTACTTAGTCCTTTCAACAGGAGCCCCTGTATTCAACAGCAGTTACTTGGTGAATATTTAAGTCATGCTAAAAATACATTAAAATAATTTATAACCATGAAGTTGATTTAATTAAAAACTTTAATAAGACATACAACCTTTTATTACTTCATGTTGTAATAAAAGGTTGTACATGAAGTAATAAAAGGTTGCATGCTAAAAATATTCAAGTAGCCACAATGAAGACAGGAGAATTAGGCAAAGGCTGAAGTGAAAAATTAATTTCACGTATCTTCATCTTCAGGAAAACTTGCATTCACTGTTAACTTTTTTATCTGTCAGTTGGAAAATATTGCAGAAATTAGGTTCACTCGGAAGTGGATGTAATAATTTTGATGAATGTTTGGGGTTAAGGATTTTTTGATGTGAAAAATCAATTCAACTTATCTTCAGGAAAATTCACATTCTTTGTCAACCCTTTATCTACCAGTTTGAAAATACGTCACAAATTGAGTTTGCTCAGAATTGGATGTAATGATTTTAATAAAAATCTGAGGTTAACTTAATTTTTTTTGTTGTTGTTGTTGAGGGAAATAGTGAATTGGGCTTATTATCATCTTCAAGAAAATTGTGTTTGCTGTTAACTCTTCATCCACCAATTGCAAAATATGGCTTACATTGGGTTTACTCAGAAATGGATGTAACAAATTTGATGAATGTTTGGGATTAAGAATTTTTTGGGGTGAAAAATCAATTGGATTTAAGTTCATCTTCAGGAAAATTTGTGTTTGCTATTAATTCTTTTTCAACTAGTAATGTGTGGATAATGGGCAAATTTGCTGGTAAAGAATATATAAAATATGGGAAAAATTGGGTTTAGTTAGAAATGAATATAACAATTTTGATAAAAGTTTGAGGTTAATGCTTTTTTGGGGATGAATAATCGATGATGAATCTCATGATTTTAATAAAAACTTAGTTTGAACTGATTTTTGAGGGGAAACACCCATCAGACTTATCTTCATCTGTAAGAAAATTAATGTTCACTGTTAACCTTCACTCCACCCGGTGCAAAATATGACAAAATCGGAGATTTCTTAGAAACAGATCTGTTGATTTGGGCAAAAACTTGGGGTTAAGGTTTTCTTGAGATGACAACCTTATCTGACTTATTCTCATTTTTTGGAAAATTAGCATTCATTGCCAACCCTTTTCTGTTAATTACAAAATATTGCAGAAACTTGATTTCCTCAAGAGTTCAAATGATTTTGTTAAAAACTTACGAATAATGATTTTTTGGGACAACAAAGCCATCTGATTTATCTTCATCTTCCAAAAAAATAGCTTTTTCTGTTGATTCTTACTCCACCTATTGCAAAGTATGGCGCAAATTTGCTTTACATAAAAATGTATCTAACAATATTCATAAAAACTCAACCTCTATTCTCAACTTCAGGGAACTTAGCACTCATTGTTAATCCTTACTCTTCAGTTGCTAAATATTGCAGGAACTTGGTTTTCTGGGAAATGGCTCTGACAGTTACGATAAAAACTTAGGGGATAAGTGTTTCTTGACATGACAAATCCATTTCACTTATCGTCATCTTCACAAAAATTAGCGATCATTATTACCTCTTTCCTGTCCATTGCAAAATTTGGTGGGAACTTGGTTTTCTTGGAAATTGCTGGCATGATTTTGAGAAAAAAAGGGTTAAAGTTTTTTTTTCTTTTTAAATAGAAAACCTTATCTCATTTATCTTATTATCATATCCAGAGAAATTAGTCATCACTGGTAACCTGTATTTTATGATCAATAAAATATGTAGAATCTAGTTTTCTAGGAAACTGCTCACTCACACAATTTTGATGAAAAATTATTGTTAGTGATTTGAATTAGTGATTCAGTTTGAATGTTCCTTATCTTCAGGAAAATTAGTTTTTACTGTCAATCTGTGCTCCGCCAGGGGCGAACAAATAAGAAATATATTTATGGGAGAAAAAAATTACTATGTTTACTCTACGAATGATTTTTGCGATGAATCCAAGTAAACTTGGTCATCCAGGTACTTAATAAGTTCAACATAATTTAGGAAGTATCCTCTTATTATATATATATATTATAAATGTACGTAATGAGAGTTATTTTAATTGTGTGATTGTAATATGGATTATTCATAACAGTAGTAGTTAGCTAGGAAAAAAAAATTGTGCATGTGGGAGCATCGCTTCCCCCCCTGCGGGGGAGTAAATTTTCAATATGGATATCTTTCGAAAGATCTTGTCAATACCTTTAAAACGAATGGTTGAACTATAGATCTGTGATAATTTAAAACAAAGTTATCATTTTTTTTAATCTTTTAACAACAACAACAAAAAAAAAAATCTTTGAAAAAAATCTCATTTCTTCTGATTTGCAAAAAATTGACATCTTTCGGTATTTAGTGATAATATAATTCTGTCAGATAAAAATTGTCTGCATTTATAATGGAAAATAATTTGATAATTAATTTGTATTAAATAACTTTTGTGTAAATTTATATAAAAGAAAGTCATGTGGTGGCCACATCATACTAGTTAGAATATCATATGACTGGCAGGCTTTGCTGATCACTATATTTAAATGATTTTTAAAAAAAATGAGTAATTGAAACTTTTAAATAATTATATTTTGACTGGTGATTATTTTTGGTTCAACTTTAACCCCTTTGCTACTTTAAATAATTTTTGCCAGTTTGGTGATGAATTCAAATGTCTATCGCAGTTGTGTAAATAAAGACCTTGGTGAGAAACGTCCAAACTACTGTACATTCAAATTTCACCAAGAAGATGTTTTATGCTAAAGCTGTGCCTGATTTTCAGGAAATCCAAACCTTAGCTAAGTACCATGATATACAGCCATTAATGAAATGTAAATGATATTTAATTATTTGAATTTCATATGTTTATTAAAAACATGGCTAATTTAAAATAATAAAGATGTGCCCGCATTACTTTGCAGACGATAAAATTAAGAAGAAAAAAAAAAAAAAATCTGGAATGACTCTAATCGACTTTCTGAACATTTATTAACAAACAGTTATTTAAATAAATTAAAGTAATAGAAGTTGTTAATTAAAGAAAAGGAAAAAATTATAATAGGATGTTTGAGTATTTTCCCCTCAAATAGTATATTGTTTATTGAGAGGTAATGTATCTAATTTTTTTAATCCCTGTAAAAAATCAATGAGTGCTAGATTCACCAAAATCTGTAAAGTTCATACAAAGGGGACCTATAACATGTATATAAATCAGCGATGCTGTTTATGCGCTATATCCTGTAAATTACGCGAAAAATCGAAGGCAGGACGCAAAAAAATTAATGTTGCAGATCCCAGGAGACATGTAATTTTCATTCTTAAAAGAAAAAAAAAAGGTCAGACTGGAAGGAAGAAAAAAGAAAAAAAAAAATAGCAAATTAAAAAATATATTTCTTATTTAAAACTGATATTTTCCTTATTTTTAAAGCATTTGGCTCTGAAGAAGAAAAAAAAAAATCCTATTGGAAATGAAGTTCCAACTTCGAAACGGGGTTTCAATGTGAAAAAATTATCAGTGAAAAGTGTATAATACACCAAATCACATCACCATGTAACGAATCACCAATGGGTGCCCACTACCAAAGCTTAGCCGAATCGTATCACTCTGCTGCAGTTTAAGTTTGTTTAAACAAAGCCAAAAAACAAATGAAATGAATGAACGAATGTGATTACATGAATATAATATGCCTGTATTAAGATTCAAGAAACTCTATTATTAAAAAAACCCTAAGTATTAAATATATATATATATATATTTGCGGCGTTAAACAAAAATTAATTTGCTAATGTGAGAATGTTATTATTATTATAGTAATTTCTTTTATAGATAAGTAAGTACACTTTTTTTACTTTTCTCTTTAATGCATTATTTAAGTTATCAGTGCAATTTATTGGTAAGTTATTTTGTGGTTTAAGGAGGATGGGGCACTGGGGATAGCTTTTGCAGACATGATATTTCTGTTTTCGACAGAGGCTGATATTCGAAAAATTCTGATAACCGGAATCAGGTCGGTCCCCGTGATTGCTGGATAATGGATCTTGTATTGTATTTGAGATATAATGTTTAACTAAATTTTATAATCAATCTACTTATCTACTCTTTTCTCATTAGAAAAAAAAAAACTTTTTTCTCATTTTGTTCTTTTAATGCTGATAATTTCAAGGGCTTTTTTAAAATGTTTTTAGTTTAAAATAATAATAATATTTAGCTATAATACTGTATTTTCTCTTATTCATTTTTTTTTTTTCTGTTGCAGAGTACATTGAGTTAAATGTTTTGTGTTTCTTAACATCAGCCACCTCCTACATAATATTAGTTTTAAGACAATCTCGAAAAGAGCTGGTTAAAAATTCATAAAAAACTTTTTTTTCATCTACAAAAAATAAAATTTTAATTTATATCTTTAATATATAAAACCATTTATGTGGGGACCCAACTTTTTGAAAAAAGGACCCAAATTTTGGAACTCATGGGTCCCAGGGACCCTGGATTTTGAAAGGCTAGCGACATCACTGTAAATTTTCAGTTTGTTTGAATAAACCATTTACATGCTGTTGCACTTGAAATAATTTGAACGCATAGGCCATAATGATAAAGAATTTTTCTGTGTGTTTCTGTAAAAACTAGTATGTTGTGGCCACCACAAGACTTTCTTCTATATTTTCCAATACATATTCAATCAGTAACAATATTTAAAAAAAAAAATCTGGAGTGACTCCACTCGACTTTCCGAACATTGAGTAATTAACAGTTTTGTAGATAAAGTAAAGAAAGAGGAGTTGTTAAACAAACAAAAGAGAGAAAACCATAATAAAGAGTTTGAGTATTTTTCTCCATCTATTACACGATGTTTTATTTAACGCTACTGAACTTTGAGCCCATAGATCATAATGATAAAGAATTTTTTGTTGTGTCCCTGTAAAAACCTATAAATGCTAAATTCACCAAAATGCTTATAGTTAGTGCAACAGTGATTTATAATACTCATATAAATTTTCAGCTCAATTCAATAAGGCGTTTAGATGCTATCGTACTTTTAAAAATTTAGTCCCATAGGCCATAATGATAAAGAATTTTTCTTTGTGTCCCTGTAAAAAAACTGTAAGTGCTAGATTCACCAAAGTCTATACAGTTAGTTCAACTGTGACCTATAGCATGTGTACAAATTTTTTGCTCAGATTAATAAGGTGTTTAGATGCTATCGCACTTTTAAGATTTTGCTCCCATAGGCCATAATGATAAAGAATTTTTTTTTGTGTCCCTGTAAAAAAACTATAAGTGCTAGATTCACCAAAATCTATAGGGTTCGTACTATGGTGACTTACAATATGCTTACCAACTTTCAGGTTAATTGAACAAAGCGTTTAGATGCTAGCGTGTTCACTCACAGACATACACACATACACACATACACACATACACACACACATACATACATCATCGTAAAAATAGTGAAAACGGACTCAGGGGACCTCAAAACGTATAGAAACATCAAAATCTCGAATTCGGATTTTTGACATGATTACAATACTTTCCTCACTATAGTGTTCGGAAAGTAAAAATTACGATTTTTACTTTCTTCTATATGTAATATAGAGAAAGTATTGGATTCGCGAAAATTTTCGAAGTCCACTTTTTGATGGATTTACATGTTTTGGGATATGGAGAACACGAATTAATAGTTTTTAGAAAATGTCTGTCTGTCTGTCTGTATCATTTTTTTGTGGACGCTGTATCTCACGAACCAATGAATGAAATTTAACCAAACTTGGTATTTAGTTGCACCCTGACATAAACTGGTGCTGGGATCAATCGCTCAATAGGTGGCGTTGTGATCGGATTTTATGCAAATTTTTAACATGGCAGCATAGGACAAAATTCCGTATAAATGGGCATAAAGAGAGTTATTTTACACTTGTGATTGTAAAATTAATATGAATTATTGATAATAGTAGTAGTTAGCTAGGAAAAAAATTTTGTGCATGGGGGGGCATCGGTTCCCCCCCCGGGGAAGTAAATTTTCAAGATGGGTATCTTTCGAAAGGTCTCGTTGATAATAGTAATAGTTAACTTGGAAAAAATTTTTGTGCATGTGGGGGCATCGGTTGCCCCCCCACCGGGGGGGGGGAAGTTCCCACCCGGGGGGGCAAAGTTTCAAGATGGGTATCTTTCGAAAGATCTCGTCAATACCTTTAAAACGAATGGTTGAACGATAAATCTGTGATAATTTAAACCAAAGTTATCGATTTTTTTTACTTTTAACAAAAAAAAAAAGAATATCGCAATTTTTTTTTTTTTTTTTTTTTTTAACGAAATTTAACCAAACTTGGTATTTAGTTGGTCCCCGACATAAACTGGTGCTGATTATGTTTGGGGATCAATAGCTCAACAGGTGGCGCTGTGATAGCATTTTATCTCAATTTTTAACATGGCAGCATAGGACAAAAATTCGTATAAATGTGCATAATTAGAGTTGTTTTAAACTTGTGATTGTAAAATTAATATGAATTATTGATAATAGTAGTATGTAACTAGGAAAAAAATTTTCTGCATGGGGGGCATCGCTTCCCCCCCCCCTAGGGGGGAAATACCCCCCCCAGGGGGGGTAAATTTTCACATTGGGTATCTTTCGAAAGATCAGGTTGATAATAGTAGTAGTCAACTAGGAAAAAATTTTTGTGCATGTGGGGGCATCGGTTCCCCCCCCACCGGGGGGGAAGTTCCCACCCGGGGGGGCAAAGTTTCAAGATGGGTATCTTTCGAAAGATCTCGTCAATACCTTTTAAACGAATGGTTGAACGATAAATCTGTGATAATTTAAGCCAAAGTTATCGATTTTTTTTACTTTTAACAAAAAAAAAACAGAAAAATATCGCAATTTTTTTTTTTTTTTTTTAACGAAATTTAACCAAACTTGGTATTTAGTTTGTCCCCGACATTAGCTGGTGCTGATTATGTTTGGGGATCAATAGCTCAACAGCTGGCGCTGTGATAGCATTTTATCTAAATTTTTAACATGGCAGCATAGGACAAAAATTCGTATAAATGTGCATAATAAGAGTTGTTTTAAACTTGTGATTGTAAAATTAATATGAATTATTGATAATAGTAGTATGTAACTAGGTAAAAAATTTTCTGCATGGGGGGGCATCGCTTCCCCCCCTGGGGGGAAGTACCCCCCCGGGGGGGATAAATTTTCAAGATGGGTATCTTTCGAAAGGTCTCGTCAATACCTTTAAAACGAATGGTTGAACTATAAATCTGTGATAATTTAAAACAAAGTTATCGATTTTTTTCACTTTTAACAAAAAAAAGAAAAAAAAAATCATACTTTTTTTTTTTTTTTTTTAAATATTGTTACTGATTGAATATGTATAGGTAAATATAGAAGAAAGTCTTGTGGTGGCCACAACATACTAGTTTTGTTTTTACTTTCCGAACACTATAGTAAGGAAAGTATTGTAATCATGTCAAAAATCCGAATTCGAGATTTTGATGTTTCTATACGTTCCAAGGTTCCCCGAGTCCGTTTTCACTATTTTTACGATGATGTATGTATGTGTGTATGTGTGTATGTATGTGTGTATGTATGTATGTATGTACAGTGGCGGATCCAGAACTTGACTTTTGGGGGGGGCTGAGATTTTTCAAAGTGTTATTCTAGACCAATAAAAAATTTACAATTGCAATATTCAATAGTGAATGTCAGTGTTTTGGGGGGGGCTTCAGCCCCCTAGCCCCCCCCTTAAATCCGCCACTGTGTATGTATGTATGTGTGTGTGTGTATGTCTGTGAGTGAACACGCTAGCGTCTAAACGCTTTGTTCGAATAAGCTGAAAGTTGGTTCGTATATTGTAAGTCACCATAGTACGAACCCTATAGATTTTGGTGAATCTAGCACTTATAGTTTTTTTACAGGGACACAAAGAAAAATTCTTTATCATTATGGTCTATGGGACCAAAATCTTAAAAGTGCGATAGCATCTAAACGCCTTCTTCAATTGAGCAAAAAATTTATACACATATTATAGGTCACAGTTACTCAATCTGTATAGAGTTTTTAGAATCTGGCACTGACAGTGTTTTTTACAGGGGCACAAAGAAAAATTCTTTATCATTATGGCCTATGGTGCCAAATTTTTAAAAGTGCGATAGCGTCTAAACGCTTATTTAATCTGAGCAAAAAAATTCAACACATGTTATAGGTCACAGTTGCACGAACTGTACAGATTTTGGTGAATTTAGCACTTACAGTTTTTTTACAGGGACACAAAAAAGTATTTTTTATCATTATGGCCTGTGGGACCAAATTTTTACTTTCTTCTATATTCAATAGAAGAAAGTATTGGATTCGAAAAAATTTTCGACCTCGGGTTTTTGATGGATTTACACGTTTTGAGAGCTGCAGAACACAACTTAACCATTTTTAGAAAATGTCTGTATGTTTGTCTGTCAGTCTCTGCGTGTGTGTGACAAAGTTTTGTGGCAACTGTATCTCAGGAACTACTTCGCAGAATTTCATACAAATTGATATGTAGTTGCATCTTGACATAAATTAGTGCCTATCAACTTTTGGTAAAAATTGTCTTACAGGTTGCGTTGCCATCCCGCTTTTTCTAAATTTTTAACATGGTGGTATAGTACAAAATTTTGTATAAATGTGCATAAAGAGAATTATTTTTTAATAATCATTATGAAATTTACCAGAATTATTTATAATAAAGATAGTCAACTGGGAAAATTTTTTTGTATGTGTAGGAACCTCGCCTCCCCCCCTGGGGGGGGGGGGAATTCCCCCCTCGATGGGAGTAAATTTTCATGATGGGTATCTTTCAAAAGAGCTCGCCAGTACCTTTAAAACGAATGGTTGAACCGTAGATCTGCGATAATTTAAAATGAAGTTATCGATTTTTTTTTTGTAATATTGACAGTAATATTGACTTTTTTTGGATATTTAGTGTTATACTACTTCTCGAATATGGAAATCATCTGCATTATCATGGAAGATAATTTTTTTAAATAATAATTTTAATAAATTATTTTTACTGAGTGAATTTGTATAGGAAAATATAGAAGAAAGTCATGTGGTGGTCACAAGATACTAGTTTTTCTAAGTTTTTTTTTTTTTTTTTTTTTTTTTTTAAAGTAATACATATTCAATCAAAAACAATAAAAAAAAAAAAAAAATTTTTTTTTTTTTTTTTTTTTTTTTTCTTTAAAAGTAAAAAAAAATCGATAACTTTGTTTTAACACAGATTTATAGTTCAACCATATGTTTTAAAGGTATTGACAGGGTTTAAACTGCCATTAGTTTTTTTAGCGTTTTGCTAAAACATGTTGGTCAGAATTTCGCTAAAAAGCTAAAACTGGATAACTGTATAAAATATCTCTATATAATAACTCAGATTTTTTTTTTTTTTTTTTTTTTGTAATATTTGCAGGCAAAAACTACGAAAGAACTGAAATTTTTGGGAATCATAATTTATATAGTAATTTGGATTTATTTTTTATTTTTAATGATTGAATTTAAATGCAAAAATATTTAAAAGTATGTCAGAATTCAGAATTTGCTTCATAGAAGCATTCTTAGCGCTAGTATTTCACGATTATCTACCACTACACTTTATTTAATTTTTAAATTGCTTTTTCATTTTACACGTATGATATGAGTACCTCTTTTTCTATTGTTAAAATCAAAACATAATTTCCCTGATTCATATTTTTAAAGTCAAAAATATGGATGATTGGTTAAAATCATCAATGAACAAAAGGAATAGAAAACAAAACTGAGGATAACAAAGCTAACAAGGAACATCGTGTCTGGCTGTGATTTTATTGAAACTTTAATTTCTAATAGAGGGCATGTACCAAATATTTTTGATCACAGAAATTTTTACTATCATCCATGTTTTCTCTATTTATTGAATTTTTAAAATGTTAAAAACCACATCAGCCACATATCAACAGTAAGCTCCGCCTTTGGGTGTGACTTAAAAATACTAAATGATTTAGCAAAATGATTTTGCGCTTTCATGTTTAAGTTACAAATGAAAATTTATAGTAGTACTGAAAATTATTTCAACTGAATTATTCATTTGAGTATTCACTTGCTGTATAAATACAAATTTTTCGCATATTTTTAAGTAAAATTTGATAGCATATCAAATATGAAAGAAACACCTCTAGAAAAGAAACGCCTCTCTCTCTCATTGAAATCCGAGCCGTACACTTGGGTGAAGTTCCTTGTAAGTAAAAGAAATCAATGGTACCCAGAGAATTAATTAATTTTCGAAAAAGCTAAAATAGTGCTTGCCTAAAATGCTAAAGTAATTTTTTTGCCAGGTTAAACCCTGGATTGACGAGATCTTTCGAAAGATACCCATCTTTAAAATTTACCCCCTCCCGGTAGTGATGCCCCCACATGCACAGAATTTTTTTCCTAGTTAACTATTACTATTATCAATAACTCATATTAATTTTACAATCACAAGTTAAAAATAACTCTCATTAAGTACATTTAAACGAAATTTTGTCCTATACTCCCATGTTAAAAATTTAGAAAACATGAGATCACAGTGCCACCTGTTGAGCGATTGATCCCTAAATGTAATCAGGACCAGTTTATGTCAGGGACCAACTAAATACCAAGTTTGGTAAAGTTTCGTTAAAAAAAAAAAAAAAAAAAAAAAATACGAAAAATTGGTTCTCCCCCCCCAGGGGAGAACCAATACCCCCACATGCACAAATTTTTTTTCCTAGTTAACTATTACTATTATCAATAATTCATATTAATTTTACAATCACAAGTTTAAAATAACTCTCATTATGCCCATTTATACGAAATTTTGTCCTATACTGCCATGTTAAAAGTTTGCATAAAATGCGATCACAGCGCCACCTGTTGAGCAATTGATCCCCAAATCTAATCAGCACCAGTTTATGTCAGGGTGCAACTAAATATGAAGTTTTGTTAAATTTCATTCATTGGTTCGTGAGATACAGCGTCCACAAAAAAGTGATACAAACAGATAGACATTTTCTAAAAACTATTAATTTGTGTTCTGGACATCCCAAAACGTGTAAATCCATCAAAAAACGGAGGTCGAAAATTTTCACGAATCCAATACTTTCGCTATATTACATATAGAAGAAAGTAAAAAAAATCTGTAAGTGCTAGATTCACCAAAATCTATGCAGTTTGTTTTATGGTGACCTATAACATGCATACCAACTTTCAGCTCATTCAGACAAAGCATTTAGACTCTATAGTGTTCATTCATATGCATACACACATACATACATCACAGTAAATATAGACTGAAAACATATCGATCACAGTAAAAATCACTGAAAACATATAGATACAGCAAAATCTCAAAGTTGAATTTTTGTCATGGTTACTATACTTTAATTACATATGTATGTTCAGAAAGTAAAAAACAAGATTGTACGATTGACATCTCTTGTATCAGAATATTTTAATAGTACAGGTTTCATAAAAGTAAATATATTTCCTTTTATGTTGAAGAAAATGAGCGTCTTTTTTTTTTTTTTTTTTTTTTTTTTTTTTTGCAACATTGTTTTTCCTTTTAAAATTTTAAAGTTTAGATAGATTCTTTTCTGATTAATAAATATACCAAGTTTCGTAGCAACCAGTTGGGCGGTATACTTTGTATTGAAAATTAAAATCTGATGTAACATGATATCCATTATATCAAAATAAAATTGCAGTCCAGAACATGTTTTTTGGAGTAGTCGTACTTGACATGGTTCCTCTTGCTTAATATTATATAGGATTGTTTTACTAAATTGAAGGAAGTTTTCATATTATTAATCTTGAATGTTGTTTCACTTTATAAGCGTATTTGCATGTTTTAGTAAAATGCTATTATTGTAACTGATTCTGGTTATACAGTGTTTTAACACTGAATTAAATTTTGGAAGTACTGTTAATAGAAACAGCTACTTTATCAATAATTTTAATAGAAGCAGCTAAACTGTGATTATTTTTTGCAAGTTTTGAATTATTATTTTTCAGTCATTATTTTGAGCCTGTAAGTATATCTCAATGGGATTCCCCCCCCCCCCCCCCCGAGAGAATATTTATATATATACAGATATATATAATTGAAGTTAACATATGTATTAAATTTTGAGTAGAAGTAGAATAATCTAATATGTTATAACCATTACAAAACTTTCTTCAATATTTTCCTATAAATTAAAATTATTATTTAATTATTTTATCAAAATTATGAATTATTAAAATTATATCGATTTTCCATGATATATGCAGACATTTTCATCTTGGAAAAGTATAACATTATATGTTGAAAGAAAATATATTTTGTGCCAACATATAAAGAAACTATTTTTTTTTTTTTTTTTTGTTAAAAATGAAAATAATCGATAACTTTGCTTTAAATTTTCACAAATCTGTGGTTATCAAGTCTTGACAGGTTCTTTTGACTTCATGCCAGAGGAAAGCAGTGTTCCTACATATGTATATACATTTTCTTAAATAACTAATTACTAATATAAATAATTCTTTTTAATTTCACAATTCTTTGTTAAAAATAATTCTCATTGTGCACATTTGTATCATATTTTGTCTGATGCTGCTGTATTAAAAATTATGAAAAACAGAATGGCAGAGCCACCTATTGGGTCATTTTACCAAAACTAATCAGCACCAATTTAGGTCAGAGCTCAACCAAACATAAACTTAAATTGAATTCCATCCATTGATTCATGATATAAAAGCATACACAAGATTTTGAATACACAGACAAGCATTTTAAAAAAATAATCAAATCATGTTCAGGACATCTCAAATCATGTAAGTCCTTCAAAAACCAGAGGTTAAAAATTTTCATGAGCACTTTCTTTTTATGAATATTCAAGGGAAAAAAAAAAAAAATTCTGTAAAAATTGATTTTTACTCAATTTATTCACAGATTTTATTTCTGAAATCCAAAATGCAAAACATATTTTTATTAAATATATCGAATATGTAAGAAAGTTTTGAAATAAATTGTCATTTTTATGTGTTTTACAAATATGAAACTTTAAAAATATTAATAAAATAAAAGTAAAATTTTGCTTTTTACAAATTTTATCAGTTTATCAAAGTGCTAAGATTTAACAAAACATTACGTCTTTTATTTTTTGTAGAATGTATTATTATTATTTTTAAAGAGTGATTCATATTTTATTTTGATAAGCATTTAAAAATTTTTATGTTTATTTTCATGGATGAAATTCTTCAGATTTTTGTAACTTTAGGTTTTCAAAAAAATTTTAGCTTTTTTTTGTGATCAAAATTCTAGTATTTCATTTGAATGTCTTGCCTTTTCATGTTTTTCCAGTTTTTTGTTTTTCTTGATAAATTTATATCATACTTGCCAACTCTCCCTTATTTCAGGAGAGACTCCCTTATTTTGGGACTGTCTTCCACTCTCCCTTATTCTCATACATTTCTCCCTTATTTTGAACATTTTAAAGTTATACCTAAAATTTACTCAAAACTTCAACAAATCTTAAAATTTTTAAGCAATATATTTGCTTTTGCTCATTGTGAAATTAACACATTCACTGCCAATGTCACTTGACTTCCATTATAAATAATGCTTCACATCACAGCCAGCAAATGTGTTTAAAAGGAATTATTTTTTAAAGTAATAGAAGGATTCCTATGGATCAGAAAGAACTTGGAAAGTGAAGGAATTTGAAGTTAGTGAAAACATGTCAGGAGAATATCAGGAGAAATTGCAAATATGCCCATAAACCCGGAAAATGCTTTTTGAGCATGTAATTAAAATGTGCTATGCTATCCTTTTATGTTGTGAACCAAATTTTGTGACTTGGAATTTTATTAAAATAGACCTAGAAAATCTGTAAAAGACAGGGAATTTTATTTTTGCAATTGAGTTGGAAACTTGTAATAGTCATCTAGTAAAAAATATTTTATATGTAGGGACATCCCTTCTCTCTAGGAATGTAAAATAAGTATTTTTCAAAAGAATTCTAGAATAGATTTAAAACGAATGATTGAACCACAGACTTGTTATAATTTAAAGCAGTTATTAGTTTAAATAATAATAATAATAAAAACTTTGAAACATTTATTTAGGTGTAGTAGACAAAATTCAAAATTGACTTTCTTTCAAGATTTAGTATTATGCTTCTCAGAGATGAGAATCTTCTGCATTTATTATGGAAAATAATTTTAATAAACAATAATTGTAATAAATAATTTGTACTGCAGGAATTGGCAACGTTAATTTCTAAAATTTTGGGAATTTAGCTTTCTCCTGAAAGGGCTTCTTATGAGGTAGATTTTGTGTAAAGGGATTGGCCGTTTTTGTTTTTTTTAAACAGTTATTCCAGTGTAAAAATAAAATCTGCCAACAATGTATTTTATAGCTATTCAAAGCATATTTTAATTCTATAAATTATAGTGTATAAATTTATAATTGATAAAATTGATTTATGAAAGACATATGTATGAAAATTTTAAAAATATTTGTAGGATGCATTTATTGGATTTGGTGGCAACCAGGTTCGTGAGAAGGTGAAACAGGAAGCTAAGTGGTTTGTGATGAGTTTTCAAGACCTTACTAATGAGCTTAGAAGAAACTGAATTTTGCTTTTGTTTTAACACGTGTACACATTGCCTTACTTCGTAGGTGCTTGTGATTTGTTGTTGATGCATGTAAATATGTAAAAATGAACATCCATGGAGAATAGAGACAGCACAATTGCTTTTTGAAAGCATAAAAGTATTTTTTTTAAACCCTTGTAAATTTATTTAAAATGGTATTATGATGCACCTCTTAAGTTATTCTGTGATTTTAAATCATTTCATGAACACAATAATAATGATAAAGACCTTTTCTGGAATGTTTGAATAAGAACAACACTACCTCTAATATATATGACGTTCTTCTTTTATATTTTGTAATTCTGTATTTTAAGCTATACTTTTTAATCTGTGTGTAAATAGATAAAAAAAATGAGATATATTGAGCTGATCAATGTTTTAGGATAAAAACATATGTCTCTTAACTGTTGTTCTTGTTATGTTATTAATAAATGTATTAAGATCTGTTGGTTATTTAAAAATAATGTGATGTATCATGTAACATGTGAAGACATTAATTTATTTTGTAAAAAATATCAGTGGAATGAGTAAGTGCATGGCTGTTATAATAAATACTACTACTTCTTTTTATTTATTTTATTTTGTTTACCTAAGTATGAAGAAGATTTACTGAAATTACAATTCTGTAGATAGTAACTTCTACATTATTATTATATTTTACATGAGTTCATTTAAGTTAAAATATTTAGATTTTCTTCAAAATTGTATGCGGACTTTTAATTGAAAGATTTCAGTAAAACTACCGGTGTTGATTTTTTAAAAAGTTTTTTCTTACAAAATGTCACTACATTTAATTATAAACTTGTATTTTTTATTACTGTACAAATCATTCTCCTAAAATGTATGTTGCTTCAGCATTATGTTTAATTTGAAGCAGTTGATTTTTTATTTTAATGTTTACCGTATTGGGCATGTGTAGTTGAATCATTTGGTCTTCACAGTTAGTCTGATAACTGTTTAATGCATTTAATTACTCCAGTGAATATGAAAAATATATTCTATTCCATCAATTCTTGCTAGAATTACATTAAATGAAATTTATTTTCAATTTTGAGGAATTTGTCAATGCTTAAAGAGTAGCAGTGTTTTTTGAGATGTTTTTATACTGACATATTGAAACAAAGGAGAAGAATCATGGAGTTCATATAAATTATAAGATATCATTTCGATATAGTTATACTATATAGTTATACTATATCATTTCGATATAGTTCATATTTGAGCAGTTTTCTCTTGTATTCCTTAACAACTTTTTGAGGGCCTTGTAAATTAGCCATTGAAACTAATCATGGTACTTTCTATAGAAAACATGTTTTTGTACATCAGAATAATGTATGTTAATTTTGTTAGGATTTGTGCAGTATAAATCATAAAAATGTGCTTTAAAGAAATACTTTTTATAAGCTGTAATTCTTCAGGATTTTTTTATAAGCTTCAATCCATGAACAATTGATTATTTGATATAAAACATTTCATAATGGACTTAAATAACATATCTAAGTTAAAAGGCATTCTAAATATATTTAAGGAAACTAGAGTATGAACAGAAATAAATTCATTAGAAACACTAAATGTTTTGAAAAATTGTTAAAAAGGAAGCCTATATTATTTAGTTCTGTATGATACATTTCATTTAAGCTGACCGTATTTGTGAGTTATATAAAAAAAAATCTTGCTCACAAAAATTTATAAGAGAGGTTTTGTATGAATACAAAGTTACACAATATATCATTACTATTGCGTAATATTTTTTAAAACGATATCTTTGATATGATGTTCCAACTATAGTCATGATCTTCCTGTCTAGAACAAAATTTCTAATTTAAATAACAGCTATATTTTATATATGTAGCATTGTGAAATTTAATAGTTTTTTTTAAATTGATGCGGGGGAGTGAGAGGGAAGAAAACGCTTTATATCAGCATACTTGCAGTCACGTAAATCCTTATTTATTAACGTACATAGTTTTTGAGGAAGTTAATAATGCATCTTTTTTTAAATTGATTTTTATGTTTGTGTTATAGTTTAAAAAATTTTCCCTAATAGAACCTTACTGAATGCAGTTATGCAATCAATCTTCAGTTCCTTCCAGATTTGAATTGTGGTTCAGACACTGATGTTTGAAGTTGTTAGGAATTCACTTTAAGTAGCTGATCCCTGCCTAATTAGTTTTAATGTGCAAAAAAATGATTGCAGAGAAATAAACCAATCTAATCAGTCCTCTACTCTTTTGCTCTCAATAAAATTTCTGTATGGTTGATTGCACGGTAAAAAAAAAAAAAAAAATCGTGTTTCAGTTATTTTTTATACAAAAGAAGTTTTTTGCCGTAATTTTGTATTTTTGTATAGCAAGTTAAAAGTAATTTTGACTGAAATATTTTCACTAATAATAGTACAATATTATTAGGAATTTTTTTTTTTTTACAGAATAAAAACGCAGTTCAATTCAATTAACTTTGGGAATATTTTCTTTTTGGAGGAGACAACTTTACATAATATCTTTTTGACTGCAAAAAATGTTTGCGATTTTCTATAATAAAATTTATTATAATAATTATATTGCAAACGAATTTTTCTGTTGCAATTTAGTCAGATTTGACTTGCAGTGTCATGTGGATTAAATCGGTGCCTGTTTTGATTGCATTCAAATATTTCTAAGAAATGCAAAATAATATTGAAAATTAACTTTTTTTTTTTTTTCTTTCTTTCTTTCTTTCTTTTTGATTGTACTTTTTTGTTCTATTGAAAATAACTTGGGCATATATTTGTGCATTTAACTTTTTTAGTTCCATGTGTAACTACAATTTCATTTAGTCTTTAGAGGGATAGTTGATTGTAAGAAAATATTTTTGAAAATATTTAAATGTTTGATACAAAAAAAAAAAAAAAAAAAAAAAATTACAATGCAAAATTTTCTACCTTGTCTTGTATACTGTTATAGTTTTTTGGAATTGTTTATATTAATCAGTCTAAAAATAAAATCAACTTATTTAAAATTTATTATTTATATAAAAAATATTTCATGTTTTTTTTGTTTTTTTTTCAGTCATCTCACAAATGGTCTTGTCTAAAAAAATTAAATTACTGCCTGTAGTATCAGCTTAGCATTTTAAATAAGTTTCATAAATAGTTATATTTCTAATTCTTAGCATTTAGGAGCTCTATTGTTATAAAAATTTTGATAAACTCACTCAAACTTGGTGTTGATTAGATATTTTTAAAATCTTGATAAGTGTGATACCACTATTTATGAGACGGCTGATGATTTATAATTATAATGTATGAACGACATAAAAAAATATATATACTATAATTTGGAAAATAAAATATTTTTAAGACTGAGGGGGGGGGGGAACCCTTTACAAGAATGTTAAATATTTCTGAAATCCTTAAATGTTTTACTTATCAGGGTACCCTGTGGCAAAATTTAGGCAACATAGCAATATTGTCGCAAAAAGAATTTGTCACTTGCAGAAAGATTTGTCCATAAAAATAAGATATTCCTAAATTTCAGTAGAAAATTGAAACTCTTGTCTTATATATAAGAATTCTTCAACAGTCTACTATTAATATTGATTTCTTAATAATTATATGTACAGTCGGGGAGAAAAATTTTCTTTTCATGAAACTTCAGGATTTTTAAAATAGGGTGATAATGAACATTGATTTATATATATTTACACATTGATTTGCATCTTGCATCATATGTATAGTTGCCAATATTTTGCTACTTGATTATTATTGTAAAAAAAAAAAGAAAAAAGTAAAGCTATGTAATATTTCACCTATCTTAGTGTGCCTTAAAAAGAAAAATTTGTAAATGTAGCCTTGATATAGAGTTTATATATTGTAATTTTTAGAAGATTTTTATATTTTAATAAATCTTTGATATTTTTTAGCTATATAATTATATATTGATCTTGATCTAATTACATTTATTTTTACGTATAACATATGAAATTATGTAACTGTGAAATATAACACTGTTAAAGTTAAAAAATACTCATAATAGATTATATTAAATGGAATTTAAATTTAATACGAATATGAACTAATATATATTAAATTAATGTTTATTTTATTTTTAAGTAAAATTATGCATATTTTAACTATTTAAATTTTTATTTCAAAACCTTTTTTTTTTTCCCCAAATAAAATTTGTATTTTAAACTTTTATAAATGTAAATATACACAAAAACATACTTTATAAAGATTTTTGGGAAAGAAATGGATTCAGTTATATTTCTTAAGAATAAATTACGTTTTTGAATACAATTACAAAATCTTTATTTTTGTTTCTTAATTTATTGTAATAGTCCTTTAAAAAAAAAAAAAAAAAAAAAGTGTCTTTTTTATTTATAGCATATTTGTGAAGATTGCTCTAAATTTAACTGCATTTAATCAAAGTACCTTATTTATTTGTATAGGGGGAAAAATGAGTTTTTTTCATAATAGGTAAATGAAATCTGATTTTATTTCTTAAGATTTTTTTTTTTTTTATAATGATAGTTAAATTTAAAAGAAATTGTTTTTAAATCATGAAATGACAACTGAATTATAAATAAATTTGTAATATTTCAATTCTTTATAGCAAAGCATATTAAGTTTCTCAAAACAATGGTGTTAAGGTGACACTGTAATTTTATTTCTTATTGTTATTGAATGTCTTTTATGTTAACTGTAATCTTTTGTTGAGATTTAAGTATGCCTTGATTTGCACATTCATTTTATGTTTTTAAATTTACTATACATTTTCTTCTCTGCAAAAACAATGATTTTAACCATTTTTTTTTTTTTTTTTTTTTTTTTTTTTTTAATTTAATTCAGTCTTTGTACTATTGTCTCTTAATTGAATCCCATTTGATTATTTTATTTAACATGTTATAAAGATGAACTGATGAACTACATAATGGCTGCAGTAAATGACTTCCAATACCTCCTTAATCTGTACCCGTCTTCTTTTAAATCTTTACATAAGTGCTTTATGTTTAATACATATATAGTCTGTTCAATTTAAAAACTGTTACCAGAAGTAAACAGTGATTTGGCGATGTGAATAATGTATGTGATTGGTACCAAAATTGGCACTCACTTTTTTTTCTTTGTTTGTTAGCTTTTTTCGTACCTCCTTTTGTTTACTCATGACTTTCTGTACTTTTATGGGCATTTATTGTGAATTTTTAAAAATATAAATTATTTACACAAATGTCAAACATAGAAAGAGGAATAATTTTATCTTTTAAGTTAATAAGCCAAAAGGATTTTATATTTTTCACTAAGACGAACAAAGAATTCTTCTTTGTGTAGGGTGGGGGTTAATTATGGGGTCGACATTAACTTGCATTTTTGGTAAACAGTGTCACCATTTCACCAGAAAAAGTACAAATCTGTAATATATTGGCTTAAAGAAGTAACTGGTTTCTTTATTTCTGGTATCAGATTAAACAGACTATAGTAATCTTGATTTAAAAAATATTATGTCAATGCAACACTTACTATTGCTTTTTATGGTTAACAAATCTAATTTACATCATTTTTTTATTTTTTTTTTCTCCTATTTGATGCTGAGAAGTAATTCTCGTAGAGACTGTTATATCATTTCCCTAAATACAGTTTGATGTCCTCATTTGTCTCATATATGTGTGATTCTGTATTTATTTTTGTTCATAATATATTACTTGTTTTGGTGCAGCATTTTAAACAATCTTGCATTTTTACTGCCTTATTTTACCCTGGTACTACCAAACTGTTTTACTTCATAGTTTCTGGAAATAACATGCACAAATACTTGTTAATTCTACCAACCTCCTCTTATATGGTTTGGTAGTGATTAGTAAAATTTTCAAAATGGCAGCGATTCTTTAATTATGCTTAATGGTTGAGCTTACAAATTACTATTTTTTCTTCTTCCAAGTAGCTATAAGAATTGAAACTTAGTATTCCATGCACTACAAATAAAAAAATTCATAATAAATTTCTTAAAAATTTGTGACTTTCCAGTTATATACATCTACTATTTTGTTTCCATATTTATTGAGCATGAAACAAAATAGATGCTGCTTTCAGCAGCGTGACAGACAGATATGCTGATTTAATATTATTTAGAGGTGGTCATAGAAATTAGCAGATATTCATGCATGTAAAATTATAGTAATGTTTATATTTTAAGCATGTTGTTGTTGAAAAATAAATACTTTTGTTATGCACTTCTCTGTAATGTTTGTCTTTATTGCATATTTTATTTCAGATACCTTTTTGTAAATTATAACTTTAATAGAGGAGGGGAAGGTATCACAAATTACTTTTAATGATGTTCAGACCTGACCATTATTGCTAGTGTGTTTCTGATTCTGCCTGGATCATCCAGTTTAAATCGAATTTGAAAGACATAAGCAGAAAATGTCACATATTACACAATATTAACACAAGGATTAAAGCTAAACATAACATTGCAATCACACATTCAAACACTTTTTTACTCCTTATACAAAGTATTAGGAAGTATTGTAATACTGATTTACAAAATGCATTGCTCTAAAGTGAATGGCCATGACAACCCCAAAACCTTGTTTGCATATTTGATTTCCATTTACATCGGAGGATTGAGATAAGACATTAAAAAATCCTAGTTTTTCCCAAGTTCCATCAATACTTCATCGTTCGTTATCCACTTACGTAAATTCATACCGGCTTCTTTCATTTTTACTTTCTTCTATATGTAATATAGAGAAAGTATTGGATTCGTAAAAATTTTCGACCTCGGGTTTTTGATGGATTTACACGTTTTGAGAGCTGTAGAACACGATTTGACCCTTTTTAGAAAATGTCTGTCTGTCTGTCTGTCTGTCTGTCAGTCTGTCTGTGTGTGTGTGTGTGTGTGACAAAATTTTGTGGCAACTGTATCTCAGGAACTACTGCACTGGATTTCATACAAATTAGTATGTAGTTGCACCTTGACATAAATTAGTGCCTATCAACTTTTGGTAAAAATTGTCCTACAGGTTGCGTTGCCATCCCGCTTTTTCTAAATTTTTAACATGGTGATATAGGACAAAATTTTGCATAAATGTGCATAAAGGGAATTATTTTTTAGTAATCATTATGAAATTTACAAGAATTATTTATAATAGAGGTAGTCAACTGGGGAAAAAATTTTGTATGCGTAGGAGCCTCGTGAACCCCCCTGGGGGGGGGAGTCCCCCCTCGAGGGGAGTAAATTTTCAAGATGGGTATCTTTCGAAAGGTCTCGTCAATACCTTTAAAACGAATGGTTGAACTATAAATCTGTGATAATTTAAAACAAAGTTATCGATTTTTTTTTACTTTTTACAAAAAAAAAAAAAAAAAGAAAAGAAAAAAAAATCTTTTTTTTTTTTTTAACGAAATTTAACCAAACTTGGTATTAATTTGACTCCTGACATAAACTGATGCTGATTAAATTTGGGGATCAATCGCACAACAGGAGGCGCTGTGATCGTATTTCTTCTAAATTTTTAACATGGTAGTATAGGACAAAATTTCGTATAAATGTACATAATGAGAGTTATTCTTAACCTGTGATTGTAAAATTAATATGAATTATTGCTAATAGTATTAGTTAATTAGGAAAAAAAATTTCTGCATGTGGGGGCATTGCTTCCCCCCCCCCCCTTCCCTGGGTGGAAGTACCCCCAGTCTGGGGTAAATTTTCAAGATGGGTATCTTTCGAAAGGTCTCGTCAATACCTTTAAAACGAATGTTTGAACTATAAATATGTGATAATTTAAAAGAAAGTTATCGATTTTTTTTTACTTTTAACGAAAAAAAACTTGGATTTTTTTTTTTTTTTTTTTTTTTTTTTTTTTTTTTTTATTGTTACTGAGTGAATTTGTATAGGAAAATATAGAAGAAAGTCTTGTGGTGGCCACAACATACTAGTTTTAAATGAGTCTTGTGAAATATTTAATGCATCTTGTATCGTATCACTACCTGTGATCAGGTCGTCAACATAAAGGAAGTTTTCAAGAATATCTGTTGCTACTGGATATTTTTCTCGGAATTTAGAAATGTGCTTCTTAATAGTAGCAGACAGTAAAAATGGACTGACATTCAAGCCGAATGGCAAGCGTTGAAATCTGTACACGAAAATATTCGGATGTTTATTTTCAATAGGATTACTGCCAATGAAACAAAACTGCAAAACATCTCTATCCTTAATATCGATAGAGATTTGCAGAAAAGCCTTCTCAATGTCTGCCAAGACAGCGATTTTGTTGAATCCAAAATGCAACGACAAGTTGAAAATATTAGGATTTAAATTGCTGCCTGCATCTAAGCAGTCATTAAGAGAGAGCTGACCCTCTTCATGAGCACTTGCATCGAACACAATGCGACATTTTGTATAAACACTATCTTGTTTAAACACAGTATGATGCGGTAAGTAATACACAGGTCTATCACATGGTTCTTCAATATTAGGCACAAGTTCAATAATATTTCTCTGTATATAGTCATCCAATATTTCTTTGTATTGGACAAAGAGGGTTTTGTCATGTTTCATTCTTTTTATAAGACTCTTAAGTCAGTTCTCAATGATTTTGAAATTATCTTCTAAAAGTGTCCAATCTCTTATTCAAGGAAGACTAATTCCATACCTATTATCTTTATACGACACTCTGTTGTGAAACCTTTTCAAAACTTGTTCATTGTTCACACTGCTTGGATCATCTTTAATGCCTAAATTTTCAAGCTCCCAGAAGGCTTATAAATCAAATTCACTATGATTTTCAGTTAAATGACATTTAAAAGTTGTGCTATTAACTTGATCATTCAATGTTCCAGTTACGACCCAACCTAGATGTGTATTCTGCAAAATTACCGAACTATAATTTAATTTTACTTGACCATTCATTAATAATTTGTAAAATATATCTCCACCTAACAAAACTTGAACACGTGTCGGCTTAAAAAATCCAGGATTTGCATACATTAAATTCTGCGGTGACTGAAGTTCAGAAATATCAATAGGCTGGGAAGGGGTTAAATCTGAAATTTTTGGAACAATTAACATATTAATTTCCTTTCAAAAATACCCATTTTTGTTAGAAACCTCAAACTTTCTTCCCTTTTTTATTTTAACACTAGATTGCCTAAGGCTGTCATTTTGACTGCTTTTCAATTTCAGTTAGAAAAACAATTGTGTATATAATGACACAGCTTCTTAGAATTTTGTGACTTTTTGTACAACATATAAATGCGTTTATTAATCATTGTAGTTGCCTCCCCGCCTCTTTCATTTCCGGTATATGTATGTGTTATACCTGCATTGCCTAAAAGCAGTCATTTTGACTACTTGAAAAATTTTAACAGGAAAAGGTGTAGGGTGCTAAGTAGTTCCGACTCTGATAAAGAAACTGAAAACATCTTTCAGGAGAGCGAAACAGCTGCCGATGGTACGATCTGGATAAAATTTGCTGAACGTGGTATTCCTGGAAGGGCACCATCTGTTTGTGTTTTCAAGGGTGTGAAAGGGCCAACAGGCTACGCAAAAAGGAACATTATGGCAGATAATCTTGTCAGTGCATTCTCGTTGATAATAAATGACTATATTATCAAACATATAAAAAAGTGCACAGAAAAAGGCTGCCGAATTTTGGGGTACGATTGGACAACAACATTACCGGAAATACGTGCATTTATTGGGATTTTATATGCTCGTGGGGCCTACGAGGCAAAAAATTTAAAACTGAGCTATTTATGGTCAGCAAAGTGGGGTCCCGAATTTTTTAGAAGAACTATGCCCCGAGATAAGTTCAAGCAAATCCTACGATTTATTCGTTTTGACAAAAGAACCGAAAGAAGTAGACGCCTCCAAACAAATAAATTTGCCTTGGTTTTGGAAATATGGGACAAGTTTATTGAAAATAGTCAAGCTTGCTATCAACCAGGGCAGAATATAACAGTTGACGAGCAATTATTTCCAACAAAAGCCAGGTGCAAGTTTATACAGTATATGCCGAATAAACCCAACAAATTTGGTATCAAATTTCGGCTTGCATCAGATGTTAGTAGCAAGTACATTTTGAATGGTTTTCCTTACTTGGGGAAAGACGAACAACGACCATCGTCAATGCTTCTCAGTGAACACGTTGTTCTGAAACTGGTCGAGCCATACACAAACTGTGAAAGGAACATCACGACCGATAACTTCTTCACTAGCATGTCACTCCTGACGAAATTATTGGCCAAAAAAGCGACACTAGTTGGAACTAATAAAAGTTGGAGGAAATAAAAGAGAACTACCAAAAGTAGCCAAACAAACAAAGGATAACATGCCTCGTTTTTCCACTCTCCTATATAAATCGAAAAATTCTGTCCTTACAATATATAAAAGCAAGCCAAATAAAAGAGTAGCTGTTCTAAGTTCCAGGCATAAATTTCTGAAAATTGATGGAAGTAATAAAAAAATTTTACCGGACACTATTCAATTTTATAACAAAACAAAATTTGGAGTTGATATGACAGATCAAATGGCAAGAAATTATACCGTAAAATCGAGTTCTCGTAGATGGCCTCTCAAAATATTTTTTCAATATTTTAGATTTTGCTGCTATAAATGCTTGGATCCTTTATAAAGAGGCGACAGGAATACAAATACAACGAAAACAGTTCTTGTTCCAATTAGCAGAACAGCTTTCCACCGATTACAGTGCTGGAAGACAAAAATTCATCAGAAAATGAGGACCCACAAACATCCAATACAACATATTCTAACAAACGAAAATTTTGTCATATAATATATGTGAAAAATGTCAAAAGTATGTTTGCGGAAGATATACACATAAAGATTTCAACTTACATTTGCTTAAAATGTACAAATAATGAATAAATTATTTTTTGTTCCAAATGAAGTAAATATTTTTTATTGTTAATACTTACTAATAACTTGCTATATGACTGTAAATAGTATAAGAAATATTAAAAATTAATTTTAAACAAATTTCTTTACACATTAGTTATTCTTTCACAATGCAGTCATTTTGACTGCTTTGGGGCAATATAGGTATACACTAAGTCTCCGTCTTTCTAGTGTTAAAGGTAGATCCATTTAATCCTGATATAGGGAAACGGCTACAGACCATCACATTAACAACATTTATTAAGAAATAAAAAGGGGTCAGTACATAACTATTACATTTTAAAACGAAATATTCGTTTACATATAAGCGGGAACATCTTCCCCTCGAACAACGGTTATACATCTCTGATTAAAACAAGTGCGCCTCCAGGTGTGTGCGCATACAGTGAAAAGGATGAAACAAACAGTGACGTAGTAACACGTGATAGCTGCGTACACAGTGACATCACACAACAGATATGATAGCTGAGAAATACAATTTCCCATATTGGCCATCATGACCAAGCAGGCGGCCTTGCCTGAAGGTTATCAAACACAACAAGAGAAAAAAAAAATTAAACAAAAACAAAATAAATAAAAATAAATAAATAAACAATATACAATACTACATAATAGAATTATAAATACAGTAATAATACAGCTGTATTAACAAAATACAAAAAAAATGTATACATTACCAAATGGAAAATTGTGCAATTATTACAGGCAAAACCTGAATCATCAAAATACTAAAATAAAATAAGATAAGATGTTAATAACGTAAAATTAGAAAAAAAAAAATAGGTAGATAATTTTCACCAAAAGAAAAAAAAATAATATAGCAGGTATTGTATGGAATGTTCATGAAAGAAAAAATATAGTTCGTTAAACTGAGAGTTTTTCTTATTTTGGCAAGTTCAAGCTCAACGTATGGTTAAAAAAAAGTTTAATTGTGCACACTAAAATGTGCAAGTAAGAGTTCTTAAAAAAAAAAATAAATAATAAAAAGCCCTGATGTCAATTAAGTGTTTGAAAAGTGTCGGTCCAAGGTTTCAGAATTCAGCGCATGTGCTGGTCTTGAATGGGCCTTCTACGAAGTCGCACTTGACGATGTCATATGTGTCGTTTGGTTTAAGTTTGGTTATCTTATATGGACCTAAAAATTTCTGTTTTAGTTTTAGGCCTGGCCCGAACTGGGTGCGTTTAACTGCGACTAAATCGTTGAGTTGGAATTTAGCAGCTGGTCGTCTTCGAAGGTTATACTGTCTGCGATTTTCTTCTTGCACTATTCGAATCTGTTTTTTGGCGTCGATACGTCTCTCTTCTCGTTGCCTCTGGAATGCGGTAGTAGATTCGTCATTGAGAAGTATTATCATGTAGACTAAATTAATTGTCTTAACATGTCAAAAAATATTTAGCAGATAGCAGTGGAATATTTGGCTCATCTTTATACAACAAAATAGTGTGCAGCTTTTAAAATAAAACAGAGTTTGATAACAATAACAATGTTTATTTAAACTTAACAAGGAAGATAAAACTTAACAAGAATTAAATGTTGCTAGCGATGATTACGAAAAACGATCTTTTAAACTTGCCATGAGGAAGAGCTATTTACCAAAAAACTAATTGCTTATAAAAAGTTAATAGTTGCATTGCTCAGCATTAGCACTAAAAATAGGATGCTGGCCTTCAAACAACTTCAATACATTCTGCAACTTAAAACAAAAAAACAAAGTGCCCTCATACTTTGAGGCAAACTAAAAATAACTTAAAACATATTTAAAGTTCAACAAAACATCATAAGTGCAAAGAAAAATACATGCAAAGTAAGATAGTTCAACACATCCTTATATACTCCTACCACAGGATTCCAGAACAACCAATCAGCAGGCTACACATTTTTGCCTTCCATGCGATTCAAAATACATGCCCATCATACGTAATCCGTTACCGTGACAACGGACGATGCTGAATACGTACGCCATCTATGGGCCGCAAATGTAAGTGCCGCCATATTGGAATTCAATTGGAATGAACGATGTGTTCAAAGAATGTAAACAAAAATTACAATTTTATCCTACGTGAATTAAATGAAGGAGTATAACTTCAAAGATATTTAAAAATAGAAAAAGGTAAGTTATTTACTTGAATAAAGTATAAAGGTAATTTATATCTTTAAATAAAGTTGTTTTAATAAAATTATCCTTAAACATTAAACCAAACCAATACTTTGTATTGTTTAAATTTTCAAATTAAACTTAACTTCTACATAGCACTAAACGCTATTCATTTAAACAAAAATAATAAGCTCTCCTCATAATTAATAGGCAATAAAAGTGTTTTAAAACTTTGAAAAATGATATGAAAAGATTTTTAGGACAAGAAGCTCCAGGATCTTGATGTCATCTTTATTTTTCATCTTGGTACCGAATAGTAATTCAAATGGTGTCGTCTTTATACTTCTTTGAAATGTCGAGTTGAGGATTTGTTGGAGAGCAGGCACATGGGAAAACTACTTTTCGGGGTTGTCGGATGATAATTTTGACAATACTGCGATGATAGTAGAATTTTTATTTTCAACTTGACCATTCGATCTTGGTAAGCCTGCTGTAATTGGTATGTGAGTTATATTTTGCTCGTGGCAATAGTCTTGAAATGCAGTAGAAGTGAATGCTGGACCTCGATCTGTGACAATTCTGGCGGGGTTTCCGAAGATTGATCGTTGGCTGTCTAATTGGCTGATAACTTCTGCGGCGTCTGTAGATTTTGTGGGGTACAGCCAGGTAAACTTGGAAAACGCATCAACAACAACCATAATGTGTTTATATTTTTTTGATGTAGAAGGTAGGGGACCGAGGTGATCAACATGGTATGTGTGCAGGGGTGCATCGTCTTTATCAATTGAGTGGAGGAAACCATCTATTAATTATTGGTCAAATCTAAAACCTGTAGATGGCGCTGCGCGCCGATATTAATGTTTTTGTTTTCTTCTTTTCTACTCAGTGTGCTCTTCATGTTCGTCTTTGTTGTAATAAATGTATGTCTCAGTAATTGATATCCTATTATTTCCGATTTATGTCTTCAGTCGACACCAATGAATAGAAATGAACCAACAGTGGCCTGCAGTCCCCACGACTCTGGACCGATAAGGTAAGATATTTACCTTATTTCAATTTAATATTCTGAAAATGACTATTAATGACTATTTATGAAAAGATATATCTAAAATACGTCGCCAAAGTAGCGACATGGTTTTGAATGATAATTTTTATAACGTCGTTAAAGGTTTAACGACACAATTTATGGCGCCCATAACAGGGACTGCCAGGCCCTTAAAATGTGAATTAGCGTTGTTCTTTATTCTATAGTCCAAATTTCTAAATTAAATCAATATGGCAACCGAACTCGAAAAATTAAAGAGAAAACATTCTACCCTAAAGGGATTGTGTACTAAATTGATGAACACGATAAACGTAAAGTTAAATGAACCCGACGAAGGGTTAAATGTTTTCGAATTTGAATCCCAGTTAGAAAAACTGCAAGTCAAGAATAACGAAATTATAGAAGTTGAAGATCAAATTGAGGCCAAAATGACGGATCTCAACGAGCTACAAACTGAAATAGAATCGAGACAAGAATATAGGGATTCAATTATTGATGTAAAAGCTCAAATTATGAATAAGATAGAGAAAATTAAAAATTTAAATGTCACTCCGATCTTATCACAGCCAAGAAATGAGCAAACACCCAATTTGCATTTAGAAAGAAGTAATGCAAGTTCCGTGAGATTGCCCAAGATATCAATTCCTGTTTATGAGGGTTCTCCGGAAAACTGGATCGAGTTCTGGAACCAGTATGAAGTAACAATACATGAAAACAAGGATATATCTAATGTTCAGAAATTCGTATATTTACGCAGCTTTTTAAAAGCCCAAGCTTTAACAGCTATTCAGGGTTTAGCACTCTCAGATCAAAATTACAATACTGCAATTGATTTATTAAAATCTAGATTTGGAAAAAAAGATATTATAATAAGATATAAAATTGACTCTTTATTAAATTTGAACCCTGTTAAATCTCCAAATCAAATTAAAGAATTACGCTTACTGCACGACGCCCTTGATGTTAATATTAAATCTCTCGAAAATTTAGGAGTCGATTTAAAATCCTACGGAAATTTGTTATTTCCAATTGTTACAAAATTAATACCTACCAGTATTATGATAGACTATAATAAAATGAAAACAGAATCCGAGGAATGGGATGTACAAGATTTGTTAAAACATTTAAAATTAGAAGTTCAGACTAGGGAAAAATTTTATTTTTAAAACGCGAAGTAGAAACTCACAATAGCGGGTATAAAAACTCAAATTCCAGATTTGATTCAAAATCATCGGAAAATAATAATAATGCTTCCTACCGGAAATCTGGTTCGGGATATAAAAATTCTAACACAATGCAAAAGGCATCAGCCTTTAAATTAATTGTTAGTAAATGTATATTTTGTGTTGATGCAGTAAATGAGCACAATAGTAAAATGTGTAAATTAAATTTAGAGGACAAAAAATTGTCTTTACGCAAACAGGGAATCTGTTATTTATGTTTCAAAAGAGGTAAACATACAGCTAAATTTTGTTTATCGGGTCTCAAATGTGACACATGTTCAGGAAAACACAATACATTAATTTGCTATAAGCAAAAATCGGAAACTCCAACGGCTCAAATGAAAGATAAAAATCATATCGAACATACCCAAACAAATACTTCTGAGAACAGTGCTTGCGAAAATGATAATTCTGTATTGTCCTATAAGTGTCCTGTACAAAATCCGCTTGAGAATAATGAAATATATTTACAAACTTGCTTCGCAAGAATAACAAATAGTTCTAATTTAAACTCTCTAAAGTGTGCCGTATTATTTGATAATGTGTCTCAACGAAACTTCATAAACATATCACTCGCGCGTGAATTAAAATTGCCGGTGATTAGAAAAGAAACTCTAATCATATATCCGTTTTCTTGTGATCATTCCCAATCAAATGAATATTCAGTCGTAAATTTCGAATTGTCTCATTTAGAAAACCACAAACAGAAATGTTATGTAGAGGCATTGGTCGTAAATCAAATATCTTTCACAAAGTTAAAGATACTAGATGACGCCTCATTTCGGAAAGTTTTGGTTTCGAGTCTGGGGGAAGGAAATAAATTTTCGCAATTGCATTCGAAGGCTCCAGACATATTAATCAGCGGGGGGTTATTTTGGAAACTGCAAAAAAATAAAAATAAAATTAATCGTTCGTTGTTTGCGGTGAATACATTATTGGGATGGACATTGTCAGGCAATAATAATTCAGGAAAGAATCCAGACAACTTAATTACTGGCGCCTCTGTGTTAAAGATTGAATGTGGTAACTCTATTTGTTTACATGAAAACCATCCATGCACGAAAATAAATGAATCATCCGATTGTACGGGTAATGATTTGCAAAGCTTATGGTCGTTGGATTTTTTGGGAATAAATGATGATAAATTGATTTCTACTTCCGATCTGGAAATAATAAATAAATTTGATAAACAGTTAGAATATAAACAGGGTCATTATGTTACTCATTTATTATGGAATGAGCATGGAATTGATAAATTTGAGAATAATTTTGAAAACGCTAAACGGCAATTCAATTATTTGAGAAAAAGATTAAAAGCGGATAAATGGATTTTTGAGCAATATAGGCAGATAATCACAGAACAAGAACAACGAGGGATAGTTGAAGAATGCGGTCGCTCTCAAAGGGAGTATTTCGCCCCACATCGTGCGATTATTAGAAAGGAAAAACAAACATCAAAGGTACGAATTGTTTTTAATTGTTCCAGTATGGAGTTTCGGGGTGTAAATCTTTAAATGATTGTCTCGTAAAAGGGCCATGTCTTACACCCCCAATTTTGGATATAATTAATAGATTTCGAATGTTTAAGACTGCGTTTTGCGCAGATATTGAAAAAGCGTTTCTAATGATAGAAATCGCGGAACCCGATAGAAATTTTCTGAAGTTTTTATGGTTTGACGAGGACACCTAAAATTATAAAATAATGCGAATGACCAGAGCGACATTTGGTTGCACAACTTCTCCTTTCTTTTTAACGGCAACAATTAAGAAACACATTAAGGAATATAGGGAAATTTATCCGGATAGTTATGAAATGTTAAATTCAGCTCTGTTTGTGGACGATTTGCTTTATGGCTCCGATACCGTAAACGGTGCCTATGAATTAACTTCTACTGCGGTAAATATTTTAGCAAAGGCTGGAATGAAATTGAGAAAGTTTAGTACGAATTCACAGAAATTAAAGAACATGTGGGATAAAAATGATTGTTTTTCGGAGGTAAATAATGAAAGTGTAATAAATATTCTTGGATTGGTGTGGGATAAAGATAGTGATAAATTAGGATTAGCTTTGAAATCTATAGTTGAAAATTTGGATATATCGGTATGTGCGAAAAGATATGTATTGCATACAGCTGCAAAATTTTTTGATCCTATTGGGATTATATCTCCCTTTTTAATTAGGATAAAGTGTTTTCTTCAAAGAATGTGGGAAAGAGGTATGGATTGGGATCACGAATTGCCGGATGATCTTAAGGGAATTTGGATAAAGTGGTGTAACGAAATTAAGGATTTATTAGAAATTCGAATAGATAGACGCTATTTCACGTATGTTGATTTGAAAAATTCGTGTGTAGAACTACACATTTTTTCAGATGCTTCGCCACTTGCATATGGTTGTGTTGCATATTTTAGAGTTATCAGTTATGATAAAAAATGTTATGTAAGCATGATTATGTCGAAGGCTAGAGTTGCGCCGCTAAAGAAACTAACGTTAAAAAGATTGGAGTTAATGGGAGCGGTGATAGCAGCTAGAGTAGCGAAATATATTTGTGATACATTTAAAGAAATTAACATCGAGAAATTTTATTGGACAGATTCTACTATTGTTTTACACTGGGTGAAGGGATCGGCGAAACAGTGGAAACCCTTTGTTAAAAATAGAGTAGTTGAAATTCAGGAATTACCCGAAAATTGGTCATATTGTAATACAAAGGATAATCCCGCAGATTTAGTTACTCGTGGTATTAGCGCAAATGCGTTAGTTAATAATGATTTTTGGTTTAAAGGTCCAAAATGGTTATCTGAGCTAAATGGTAAAGGTAATGATATTGGGGAAAAGGTAGACACGCAATATATTACCGAAGAAAAAAGGAAAACACCTGAAAAAATAATTCAGTTTAAAATCTCTATAGAAACAGTTGAACCAATATTGGATCTTGAAAAATATAGTAATATTTTAAGAGTCCTCAGAATTACGGCATGGATAAAGAGATTTCTTAACAACGCGAATCCTAAAAACGAGATAGTTAAGGGTCCATTATCGGCAGAAGAAATTGGTAGTGCGCAAACAATGTGGGTTAAATATACACAGAAATTTAGTTTTCCGAATGAATTAAACTGTTTGATAAATGGGGAACCTATTTCTAAAAATTCAAATTTAATTGAGTTCTCACCATTTTTGGATTCCGAGGGAATAATGCGTATCGGAGGAAGGCTTCAGAAATCAAATTATTCCTTTAACGAAAAACACCCGATCCTGTTGCCTTCAAAGGGTAAATTAATTGATTTGTTAATAAAAAAATGCGCATGAAAAAGTTTTTCATTTTGGCATTAATGATACATTAGTTCAATTACGGGAGGAATTTTGGGTAATCAAGGGCAGACAGACAGTAGAAAGCGTATTAAGAAGATGCAGAATTTGCATAAAATTTAATTCTAGATCTGGAGCCCAGATATCAGCTCCGTTACTTGCAGATCGCATCAATGAACAAAAGCCATTTGCAGTGATAGGCCTTGATTTTGCAGGCCCCTTATACATCCGAAATAATGATAGCAAATATTATATATTGTTGTGCACATGCGCAATAACTAGAGCAGTGCACCTAGAATTGGTAGAGAACCTATCAACTGAAACCTTTGTACTAGCATTCAGAAGAATAGTAGCAAGGCGTGGTCTTTGCCATACGGTATACTTCGATAACGCACGAACCTTTCATTGAGCTGATATAGAGTTAAAGCACATCTGGAAAATAATCAGCCATCCCGACGTTAAAGATTACTATAGTAGTAATAAAATATTATGGAAAAATATCATGGAAATGTCGCCATGGTGGGGAGGCTTCTATGAAAGACTGGTGCGATCCGTAAAAACTGCATTAAGAAAGGTGGTTGGCAAAACCACTTTAACACACACACAACTACATACAGTTATATGTGAAATTGAAGCTTCAATAAATTCGCGACCCATTACATATATATATGCAGACTCAGGAGAACCTTCTCCAATTACGCCAGCACACTTCTTGGTAGGTCAACGACTAACTACCCTACCTATCGTGCATATGAAACCCCATGTCCTTCCTGGAACTTCTCTAACATATGTAAAACGTTTCAACCAAAAAGAACGAATATTGGACCAGTTCTGGTCAAGATGGAAGAAGGAATACCTTCTTCAGCTGAAAAACGCCATGACAAGTCGACACTCCAGTATTCGAGAATATTCGCCAAACGATGTTGTTTTAATCCACGATGCTAAGTTGCCAAGACACTTGTGGAAATTAGGAGTAGTAATTCAAGTGTTTCCCGGTAGAGATGGAAAGGTACGATCTTGTGAGATAAAAACAGCTACAGGTACATTTAGACGTCCTTTCCAGTTGATTTATCCAGTTGAAATTTTTGAAAGAGACTAAAATAAACTTTAAAAACTTATATTTACAAACTATGACTTTTGGGTGGACTTTAAATTCTCTTTGATATAATTACAATTAGAAAATGAACATAAAGTTAATGTTCATCCGGGGGCCAATGTATTAATTATTGGTCAAATCTAAAACCTGTAGATGGCGCTGCGCGCCGATATTAATGTTTTTGTTTTCTTCTTTTTTACTCAGTGTGTTCTTCGTGTTCGTCTTTGTTGTAATAAATGTATGTCTCAGTAATTGATATCCTATTATTTCCGATTTATGTCTTCAATCGACACCAATGAATAGAAATGAACCAACAGTGGCCTGCAGTCCCCACGACTCTGGACCGATAAGGTAAGATATTTACCTTATTTCAATTTAATATTCTGAAAATGACTATTTATGAAAAGATATATCTAAAATACGTCGCCAAAGTAGCGACATGGTTTTGAATGATAATTTTTATAACATCGTTAAAGGTTTAACGACACCATCTTGTTTACCTCGTTTTCTATTGTAGAGTATGCACATTATACAATTTTTGATGCAACTTTCGATTTTGTCTTTGAGGTGAGGGATATAAAAATCTTTGTTTATTAACTCTTGGGTACGGAGTGCTGCAAAATGTCCACGCTCGTGTGCTTCTTTAATTATGCTATTCTGCAAGTCGTTAGGGGCGACGAGTAAATCGACACCGTTCACTGTTTTATAGAGGAGGTTGTTTTTTATAGTGTAATTATCATGAGGTGTGGACTGCAGAAGCGTTTTTAATGCCTGAACTTCATCAGATTGCTGAGCTTTCAAAAGCTTTACATGAAGGCTATCTTGGATGATGAAACATTGTGGAGCTCGACTTAGAGCGTCCACGTGCGCCATGCGGGAACCTGTTCGATGCTCAATACTGTAGTGGAATTCTTGAAGGTGTAGAGCCCATCGTGCAATGCAGGAATTTCTTTCTTTTTTATTAAGTGCCTTTGCGAACGCATCACAGTCTGTGATAATTTTGAAATTTGTTCCTAGGAGGTATATTCTAAACTTTTTGAGGGCTTCTACCACAGCCAGAACTTCAAGTTCAAAACTAGTATATTTTCTTTCGTTATCAGATGTTTTCTTCGAAAAGTAAAAGACAGGGTGTAATTGATTATCATTGATGTTTTTCTGCAACAGGACTGCCCCCCAAGTCATCTATAGACGCATCTGTATGTACCTCAATAGGGGAATTTTGATTAAAAATATTGAGAACTGGTTCTTGGGAAAGTAAATATTTTAATTTTTGAAATGCGGCTCTTTGTTCATTTTGAAATTGAAAAGGGGTGTCCTTACACAGAAGATCACTTAAGGGTTTTGCAATGGTAGAAAAATGAGGGATAAATTTCCTAAAATATCCTGTAAGGCCAAGAAATCTATGTACATCCTTAATGTTTTTAACGTCTGGGTAATTTAAAAAAGCTTTAGTTTTGGAAGGGAATGACAAAAGTTTACCATTTTCTATTATGTGACCGAGGAAATCTATTTTGGTATGTAAAAATTGGCATTTGTTAAAATTTATGTCGAGTCCGTACTCGCTAGCTGTTTGGAGAACAGTTTTTAGACGTTCTACGGCCTCAAGTTCGTTATTCGCGGGAATTACAAGGTCATCCATATAAGGGAGTACTATGCCGGCAGCAATGAGGTCTCTAAAAACAGCGTTTATATATCTCATGAACACTGAAGGGCAGGAGCTAAGTCCGAAAGGCATGTAGCGCAATTGGAATTGACCGTTATGAAGTCGATCTAAAATATCATCAATTAGGGGGAGGGGGTAGTGATCTTTAACTAACTTACGATTGAGCTTCCTGTAATCGATGCAAACTCTGTGTTTACCATTTTTTTTTCGAACGACTACCACTTGGCTGGCATATGGGGAGGACACTGGTTCGATAATACCATTTTTAAGCCATTCAGAGACTTGTGCGTCTACAGTGTCTCGTTCGGTAAAGGGTAGACGGCGAGGTGTGTGAAAAATTGGTGTGTCGTCAGTTAAAGTGATGTTAAGTTCAATGTTCGCAGTTTTGATTTTATTAGGTTTATAGGTCGACAACAGTTTGTTAATGTCGTTACGGATATGTCGTGAAACATTAGGACCAATATCAAATTTGGGATTATCGTCAGTGATCGTCATGATAAAATATGGATCTGCGGTTACACTAATTTTGTTGTGAAAAACTAGAAAAAGTAACACCGGTGGGTGAAATGCTAATGTTGGCTTGCTGGATGACGTCACATCCAATTATAAGATCATAAAATGTGGACACGTCGGGTACAACTGAAATAGTTGCTGAAAACTCTTGATCGTCTATTTAATAAAAGAATTAAAAGTACCGATAACATGTATACGCGCAAAGCCAAAACCAGTTAAGGATTTATTAATTTTTGACAACGGTGGGGAACCTATTTTTAACCATGCGGAATGTTTCAAAAGGGTTAACTGACTACCAGTATCCACCAAACCAGTTAATTCGTTACCACTAATTGTATCTTGTTTACACATATGAGAAGCATGCGATTCATGTACAGTGTTAACTCTATCTCTGGAAGAAGGTCCTTCATTTGCAGCGGTTCGGCGGCAATCGGTAGACTTGTGTCCAAAAAGACCACATGCAAGGCACCTAGGGCCATGAGAACGGTTAGGACAAAATTTAGATAAGTGACCGATATCGTTACAATTGAAACAACGTAATTTATTGGATTCGCGAGTGAAAGCTGGTTGTGTGTGACCAGTACTGCGTTTTCGACTGTCATATGTTTGTTTATAATTAACTGAATTTCGTTGATTTAAGTTTATTGTATTAACCCTTTCAGGGGCGGTGGCTAGAGGGTCTATCCACCTACTTTAGAAATTTTTCTCTAAGTGTTCAGTGGCTACTTTTTTTATCCACTTTTATGAAAAGTTAATGTGTACTTCTAAAATTGAAATAGAGATGGCAGAACTACAGTAACTTTAAGCAGGATGTGCCTGTGACTTTTTTAAATGGACAAGTTGCGTGAAAATTTTTTGAAGTTTCTTTTATATATTTTTATGAAAAATAATTTTTTATTCAAAAGTATTTGGTAGTGTAAATATACTGTAATGCACCTTTTAAATACAACAGCTTTACATATTATCTTAGATCATTAATTTTCGTTTGATTTTTAGGAGCATCTTTTAGGTGGATAGACACAGTGGCTAGAAAGCCTAGCCACCACCCACAAAAAAATCCTCACATGCTGAATTTTTTTCTTCATCAAATATGACTTGTAGGGGATGTTTACTTTATGATATATATATATTTAAAAGGAAATTCAATCATTTTTACTTAGTGCCCCTGAAAGGGTTAAGAGCAGTTTCATAAATACGCAATTTTTCTTTAAATTCTGCAAAAGATTTTGCTCCACAGAGAAGAATTTTTTCAGAGGGGTTGCCCTATATACCCTGAATGGTGTACTGAATAACAGAGGAATCATCAATAACGGCATTACCGCGGTTAGCAATTTTGCGCATCGCTAAAAAATATTGCATAGCAGTTTCATTAGGACGCATTTTTCTGTTGTCTAGTTGTTTATGTATCTCAATGGATGGTATGGTATCCAAAAATTCAGAAATTAACGTGGCTTTAAATGACTCATAAGTATTAAGATTTCGTTGCGAAAATAGAAATGTTTTAGCAGAACCATTAATTAATCGTTTAGCAAAAATAAGTTTTTGTTGACCGGTAAGACTGGGAAATAAACAGAATTGTTCTTCAATGTCATTAAAGAAATTACCTATAGAATACGAATCATTTCCAGAAAAAGTTCTACACGTGCTAGCTAGATCTCGGAGAAGAAACCAGAAATGATTACTCAAATCCGACATCGCGTCTGCAGCTTCATTCGGAGAACGATTTCGAACTTCCGAAGGAAAAGTTTCGGTTCGGGTTTGAAAAACAGAAGTAGTTGGAGCAATCGAAGAAGGGATTTCGACAGAATGTGTATTTACACTGAGATCGTCTTCGTCTGACAAAAAACTAGTATCTAATGTTTTCTGAAACTCAGATAAATTAGTAAGTGCATTAAAAATTTCTGTACACAAATTTTCCTGACTGCCGACTGGTTCTAAGTGTAGTGAATTAGCGATTGATATAAAATCGGATAAATTAAATGTTTTTAAAATCTGTTCTTGATGTTTATTAATGTCGAAATCGGCAGTGAAACCGCTAAAATTTCGCATACGTTTACGCGATTGATGATCAAAAGTTGGGTATCCTAACAGCGTGTTAAGTAATTTTATAGTATTTGTTTTAGAATATTTGAGAGAATTTGCAACTAGCGGCAGGTCGCCTAATTTAGGGCCATTTTTAGGATGCAAGAAAAATGAAATAAGGGAACCGAAGTAAATAAAAAAAAAATTGTTCTTTTTTTTTTTTTTTTTTTTTTTTTTTTTTTTTTTGTAAATATTGAAAAAAAAAATGGTTTAAAACCAGAACATATATATTTTTAGGAACAATAAATAAATATTGGGGAACAGAATATCTCTTTATTGAGGGAAAATAATTAAATATGAGGGGAAGAAAACCCTTTATTTATACAAAAATGAACAAATAAATAATTGTGAAATGGGCATAAAACGGCAAGAAACGAGTTTCAATCAAAATTTAAACTACAAATGAAAAATTTTTTTTCTTTATATACTATCATGCAAAGAGGAGGGAAAAAAAATGCATGCTCCTACCTGACATTAAGGGCAGTCCAATGCAGCGATGATTAGATCAAACCATTCATCGAAAACCAAAATATTATCATGAGAAAGCACATGTATATTGAAATTTAAAAAAATCACGTTCGGTGTGAAACGTAGCACGTCTACTATCTCGTCCAGCAGATTAAAATAATTGTAATTCAAAATTACTTGAAATGCAGAAAAAAAAAAAAATGAACGTCTAATACAGAAGAAACATCTAGGAGATACGAAGAACAGGACGAAACAATAGATCAACGTCTAATGATCAGAATTTATAGTAGAATTTTCTTGAGAATGTCAGAATGTATTTCAATGAAATAATAAATCAAATATCGTCCACACACACAAAAAAAAATGTTCACAGCCACTTTAAAATAAATAACATTTTGAAGAACAACATTTTCACGCTACTGTTTTGAAAACAAAAGTAGCGGCTTTTGTGATGCTAGGGGTATGACTTTGTGGATAGGTCGAGCCCCCATAAATAAAGGGAAACGGCTACAGACCATCACATTAACAACATTTATTAAGAAATAAAAAGGGGACAGTACATAACTATTACATTTTAAAACGAAATATTCGTTTACATATAAGCGGGAACATCTTTCCCTCGAACAACGGTTATACATCTCTGATTAAAACAGGTGCACCTCCAGGTGCGTGCGCATACAGTGAAAAGGATGAAACAAACAGTGACGTAGTAACACGCGATAGCTGCGTACACAGTGACATCACACAACCGATATGATAGCTGAGAAATACAATTTCCCATACTGAAATTAAGGATTTAACATTGTAATTCCTGAAACCCAAAATTTCACTTGCTTCATGGGTGCATAAAGGAACTTCGCTTGCACTATCTAATACTGCAAGGAAATGAAAAAATGAGTCATTGGCTCCTCTAATATAAACAATAGCTGTAGTCAATAACACATTACTAATACCAGCAAACAAGTTTCTTACCGACTGATAGCAGATATTGCTCTTTAGTGCTATAGAAGGTGCCCCGTTATCAATTACTTGTCCCCTATTTTGAGAAGAAACTGCCCCATTCAATTCTACTGATTCAGCAGAAGCAATTTTAGCCTCAGTCTTTCTGTCTGGACTAGCTGGTATCCGAATCATTTGTGCACCATGTAACAACTAGGTACAAAATTTTTTTTCGCCAAAACTGACCACTTCACAAAATTGGTGATACAATTTTTCTGGTTGACAGAATCAATACAGTTACTTTATCAAACGTTAGCTAAGGGTTCTAGCTTTCCGTCTGTATTCATATATTTCCATTATATTTTACTATATCAAAAGTTACAAGCCAAAATCAAAACTATGCCCACAATTGGAGATATTCCCCTAACAATAATGGTAATTATCTTCTTAATAATAAAAGCCCAAGTTTCTCGAAACTAATGTTGAAAATGATGTCATAGCTAAAAAAAATGTATGGAATGAAGAAAGTAAAATTTTATTCATATTTTCCATGCATGCATTTCAACTGAGTAAAGTAACGAAACTGGATAATTCGACGGAAAAAGTTACATTACAATCGTAACAATGTATTAAGATAAAGAAAATAAAATTTTATCCATGGTTTGCATGGTTTTGAAAGGTTCGTTCATTGCTTCTCAACAAATAAAACAAAAGAATTTCTATTCTTTGAATAAACTCTTTTTGCTGTGTGAAATTTTTATACATCACAGGAAAATAATAAAAGGAAATCAATAATGTAAATTAAATAGACACGTGGTTACAAAATTTAAATTAAAGGAATACTGTGTCATTTTTAATTTCTTGGTGATATGTGGACTTCAGAACATATAAATATCATGCTGTAAAGTAAAAGATGAAGCCATTTGTATACCATGTTAGTCAATGTTTAGTAATTTGTAAAAATCGGTGCTTAAATATATTTTTTGATAAAATAATAATGTAAATTAATTTACCGATTTAATTTCGTCTGATTTTCAAAATTTTTAAATATTTCATTTCAAAAATTTCCTGACACATTGATTTCTGCGCACTTCGACATTTAAAAATACTTCCTAACTTCCTATATAGTTAAATAGCAATCTTCGAAACTTCTAGTAGAAGGCAACTCTGTTTAATAAACAAGCTGTGCAAGAGTATTTTTGCCTATTAGTATATTAAATTATGGGATTAGAGTCTAAGCAAAAAATATTTCGAGTGATCTCTCACAATATTCTACAAAACAGTTTTCCAAAATCTTCCTTTCGCGATTAATTTAATTAACAACTCGACCAGAAACAAATTCAGAAATTCAAAATCAAGATGGATCCCACGTTGTAAGCAAATCCTTTTATCCTTTCAAACTTTTGAAATTCTTTTAAGAGATTACCCGATTTTATCAAACACACATAAAAGAAAGTCAAAATGATATGAAACTTTATTTTAGTGACATAAACTAAAAGAATCTTAAATTTTAATTTGATAAATCCAAAAGCATAAGTAAATTAATAGCAGCATTTCTTTTGAAACGATTTTAACTTAAGGTTTCAAATGATGGTTTTGTTTGAAAACATTAAGATATTTATTAAATCAATCATGAAGTTCATCTGCAGTCAATTCATTAACTTGAAAATTATGTAGTTTGTAGTTCGAAATATTAAAATAACTTAATTTTGTCAAGTAATTCATTATTTAATGTATATGTATACATTTAAGACTGAAGTTTATACAATCGAATACCTATTATTGCAGTGGACAGAGCATTCATTTATTACAGGAATATAAGAAAGTGTGCCAAAAATGAATTAAATGAATCATTAGATGAATCAAATTTAATTTTTTTGGCACTTATCTTGTTACTCGCGATTATTTGTTTTGAATATATATAATATAACTAAAATATACAGCAATCAAAACTTGTGTAAAACGCTACAGCTGCTGAAATTTATTTTTATCTTGTTATTAATATTTTATAGCAAAGTTCAAAAGTGTTTATCACTTCCATTTGTCTGTCTGTCCACATTCGCTTTAACTTCCATAAATAATCATGGAATTTCTCGAAATTAAGATATGATATAATATATTTAAATTAATTTAATTTAAACAACTAAATATAGTAGTTATAAGCATTTTACAAAGTAATTACTAAATAAATATGAAATAATAAAATATAAAAATTTTAACAGCGAAATGTTTTAGCTACTCCTTTTACAAAGCGTTCTTTACAGCTTTTTACAGAACATCTAGCAACCATTGCTTGTGATAAAATTTGTTTAATTTTCAAAACTATTTAACTATTAAAGAGAAATATAAATTTTAAAAAGAACTTTCAAAAACAAGGAAAAGTATTATCAGCGTAAGAGAAAGCAAAGTTTAGAGCTTGGCAAAAAAATTTCAATTTTGGCCAGTTTGTCTTAATGGAGTCGCTGTAGTGCCTTGTGTCATGTCTTGTGACATATTTACAAGTGATCTTTGCCACACAAAAAGGTTTCCATTGTCTGGTCTACTGTAATAATAAGTGTATGAATGATTTAATCTTAAATATGATTGTTTTAGCCCTCGAATATTGCATTCACAGTAACAAAATTTTAAACCAAAAAGAAATTAGTTTCAATAATCCTCACTCGTTTTAGTTCCAAAAAACTACAAACTCAATTGTCAAATTATCAAGTATAGATAAACATTTGATCTCACAAGACATTTTGGTAAAAATTTTAATTTATTAAAGAAAAGAAATAATAATAATGATTTGTGAAGATTTTGGTAAATTGTTTCCAGTAGCATTGCATACTTAGGAAAACATAATATGTATTTAGAAAATACACATGGTATATTTAGGAAAATAAATTATGAACACGTGACACCAGTCTTTCGCTTACAATCACTACTAATTAACGATCAAAATTTCTGTTTCTCTGGTTTACTATATGAGTAATTTAAGAGCAATGATCAAACTCTTTTCAAACCAAAATATCACTCTATGAAAGGATAAAAAGAATTAAGACTTTAAATTATTATTTTATTATTTTAAATTAATATTAAGTGATAGCTTAAAGAAATTCCCATTAAAAATTCTTAACTTGAATTTAGTTCTAAAGGTTCACCTGTAAAATTAGTTTTGCGTCCGTGCACGAAAAAGTCAGAAATTTGGACAGCTTTTAGAATAAAAAATGCTGAGAAGTATTCAATTCTCCCTTTCCCGTGGTTAAATAATGCATATTAATTAATCCTTAATCGCTGGGTCTCAGTTAAACTGTCAATCACTAAGTTAATAGCCATTAATTAAGCAGAGGAGGGGTGTAAATTCCCGCCAAAAATGAGCAGTATTTAAGCAAGAGCATGCAAAAAATCGGCGCCTCTTCATGTGTTGTCTTGCTTAATTAAACTACGTCAAATAGCGACCCCAGTAGAGGGGACAATTGGCAGTTTCGCGATGTAAACGGCAGAAACGCTTAAGCTTTCGTACTTGGCTTACGAGAAAATATGTTTCACCTTCTTAGACCTAATGACTGGAAAATAACCTGTAAAATATCCAAGAGCCAAGAATAAACGACTGCCTAAAACAAATGGACTTGTTATTGTGTGAAAAGCCTCTCTTCATCTTGGATACTATGTGACAGCAACTAATATTCATCACACACACATATATATATATATATGTATATATATACAGTCGGTAACAAAAGTGTCCGAACACTAGCAAAAATTCCTATGTAAAAAATGTACACTTCATACGGTTTTGTTAAATAAACCCTTGTCGAATCCTTTTCTTAGTCAGTCCAAGAACATGATTCGATAAGGATTTATTTAACAAAACTGAATAAAGTGTACTTTTTTTTACATAGGAATTTTTGCTAGTGTTCGGACACTTTTGTTTCCGACTGTATATATATATATATATATAATATAATTAATTAAAATATGCAGCAAGCAAAACTTGTGTAAAACACTACAGTTGTTAAATTTATTTTTACCTTGTTATTAATACTTTCCAACAAAGTTCAAAAGTGTTATAACTTCCGTTTGTCTTTCTGTCCACATTCGATTTAACTTCCATAAATAATCATGGAATTTCTTGAAATTAATATATGATATGATATATTTAACTCTACAAGGCACCCAGTTCCATATGTGGAACACCGATTTAATTGTTCCTATAGCTATAAAACTATTAGTAGCGACATCTCTTGACATCTTGATAGAAGCTACTGACATTTAGTAATGTAGTAATACAAAATTTTACCTAAATATGTCGTTCATGTTTTTGTTAGAGTGCACTCAGTGTGAAATTTGAATGAAAGTGATACGTTAGTCGTTTGTCTGAATTCAAAAATAAAAAAAAGAATAGTTATTGAACAGTTTTGACTCGAAAAAAAAAAAAAAATAATAATAAAAAATACTGTGTGTTATAACGAAGTGTATATTTTGCAGAGGTAAGTTGTTTTCTTTTTATTACAACAGTAAACGTATTAGTAAATCATATATTTATGTATGTTCCACATACGGTACGTTGAGCTAAAAAGTTGATTTATCCGTAAAATATGGTTTTATTTTTATTTTTATAAGTTTTCCCTATCTTCTGATCACTAATTACAACCTATATATTTTTGTTGCGCACTAAAAAAAAAAATTGAGCCTTGTAGGGTTAAACTAATTTAGTTTAAAGAATTAGATAAAGCAGTTATATATATTTTACAAAGTAATTTCTAAATAAATATGAAATAATATAATATAATAATCTTTCTGAAATGTTATAGCTACTCCTTTTAAAAAACATTCTTTTCAGCTTTTTACAGAACATCCAGCAACCATTGCTTGCGATAAAATTTGTTTTATGATGAAAACTATCTAACTACTATTAAAGATAAATATAAATTTTAAAAATAACTTTCAAAAATAAGGAAAAGTATTATTTGCGTAAGAGAAAGCAAAGTTTAGAGCTTGGCGGAAAAATTTCAATGCTAGGAGTTTGTCTTAATGTAGCCACTGCAGTGCCTTGTATCATGTCATGTGGCATTTTTATGAGAGTTCTTTGCCACACATAAAGGTTTCCATTGTTTGATCTACTGTAATAATAAGTCTATGATTTAATCTTAAATATGATTATTTTAGCTTTTGAATATTATATTGCATTCACAGTAACAAAATTTTAAACCGAAAAGAAATTATTTTCAATAATCCTCACTTGTTTTAATTCCAAAAAACTATAAACTCAATTGTCAAATTATCGAGTTAAGATAAACATTTGATCTCAAAATATTTTGGTAAAATTTTAATTTGTAAAAAAAAAAAAAAAAAAGTAATAATAATTTGTGAAGATTTTAATAAATTGTTGCTAATAGCATTGTATATATAGGAAAATAAGTTATGAACATGTGACACGAATCTTTCGTTTACAATCACTATTAATTAACGATCAAAATTTCTGTTTCTGACTTACTATATGAGTCATTTAAGAGCAGTGATAAAATTTTTTTTCAAACCAAAATGTCAGTCTTAGAGCAGAAGCATGGTCTTATTTCATTTGACTTTGTAAAGCTTTAAATATTTTAATTCCATCAAAGTTGTTTGCACAATGATTGGATTCTGAGCACTTCCATATTAAAAAAATATTTCTTAGTTAGTAAATTGAAACTTGTTCTTGTTATAGAACATAACTCTACTTAGCAGTGTTGCAAGACTTGGGGGCTTTTTTATTCAATAGTCACCAATAATTTTGAGAAGTGACATTTGATATACACAATAGTTGATTAATCCTCAAAAGGATTAAACAACCGTTACAATTAAAATTTAATGGTGGATATTGAATAAAAAAGTCCCCAAATCTGGCAACACTGCTGCTTAGTAAACAAAAGTCTGTTTAAAAATTTTTCCTCTATTATATTTTATCTTCTAATAATATTCTCTCACTAAAATAGCTTTGAATTTCAATTATTACATTTTCACAATTAATTAAATTAATAACTTGACCAGAAACAAATTTAGAACTCATAAATCAAGATGAATCCTAAAATTTAAACAGTTCATTTGGAACTTTTAAATTCTTTTAAAAAATTACTCGATTTATCAAATACACATAAGCGAAATGGGAATGATATGAAATTTTATTTTGGAGGTACAAAACTCAAAGAATCACTCAAAGAATCGAATTGTTTTCTTGTATTAGAGTACAGATGCTACTTCAAAACTATTATCACATGATTTAATGAAGTCAATCCAGATCTTACAATTTACTTTTGATATGTTTTAGGACTAATTTAGAAGCTCATAGGAATTTTGAATCTGAAATACAAATCTAAACAAAAAACAAACCAAAAATTCATAAGAACATCGAAATAAACAATTTGGCCGGTATTGGATTGTTGGTAGCTTACCAGATAACCTACTTTTAACATTTCTACAATAATGATACGGCATATGACAAGCAACTCTCGTCTTCCAAACTGCAGTTCATGAAAGAGTAGTTATTATGATGCAGATTAAAGATTTAAATTTAATAAAAAAATGTATGAAGAGGGACCTTCTATTGCTTAGGTACATTTGCTTTAGTAATGAGAGGTCCCAGTGGCCTAGAGGATAAAAGCAAGTCCATTTCTCTACATTAACTGTGAATTCCTGGGTGAATGTTTCGCCACCTGGCTGGCTCCTTGGCTGTTATTTCTGGTTTTTTTTGTGTTGCAGTCATATTCTGTGTTATTTGTTTTCATTTTGACGAAGACTTGCAAGTGGACTTCAAGTTAAGCATACCAGTCGAATACGCTTTTAACAATTATATAACGTAATATTTAATAATGAGTCTATACTTTTACTTCTCGAAATATACTATATGAGAAAATATTCCTAATCATGAAAATAAATCTCAATGTGAGATTTTGGGGCATCTGTATATTTGGATAGATCCTCAACTTATTTTTGCTCTTTATACAGAGATCTGTGTTTATAATTGTACATTTGTATATGTGAGTGAATACGATAACGTCTTGCAAAGATTAGACGCTGTGCGTCAACGTTTATATATGTCGACATTATATGTATTGGGGCATTTTACGTCACCGTCACACGAACTGCATACGTTTCTATGAGTGTAACTCATTTTTCTTATGCAGGGATACTGAGACTTAGCTTTCTTTTACAGGGATACAAAGAAGAAGTATTATACAGCACGGCTTATGGATTTGAAAATTTTGAAATACGCTTTTGTGTTTAAAGTATTCAACTATTCAAACTGTTTTAGTTATGGCACTATTACATAAGACAACTTTACGTGGAACTTTTGAGCCGATTTTAATTTGAGCGAATTTTGTTGGCTTCAAATCGGGAAAACCATTTTTTCGGGCAATCTTTGATTCAATATTTAGACGTTCTTTTGAAGCTTTCAAAAGTTAGAGGAAAAATTGGCTCAAATGAAAGTTGCGCGAAAAGTTGTCGTGTGTAATAGTACCATTAAACTATCTAAAGCAGAACAAAACTATTCTCATCTACTCTGGCATTGTTTGGTCTTCATGAAAATACGGTGTCCGCAGCACTTAACAGTTCTTTTGCAGGTAGCGTGAAGGAATTTATGTTCTGTGACCTAAATGTCTGAAATGTATTAAATAAGGGAATGAAGCTTATATATGACATATAATTTTGTATGTTATGGAAGTCTCAAATACAAAATTTCAGCATTTTACGTCTAATCGTTTTTGGGTTAGGTGTGATACAACCTGTGTTTTGTAAATCGGGATTACAATATTTTTTGGATAAAATAAAGTGCATATGTTAAATTTTATGCGATCACATTTTTTTTTAGCTTGCACAAAAGCAAGAAAAAGGTTAATTTTTAACAAATGAAATTAAAGCATTTTTACAAATATCAAGCAGAAACGGTCGTTTTGCCAAGCCAAGCTCAGAGAAAAGCAAAACAAACAAACTACCACTAACACAAAGCAGAACGCGCCAATAATAAAATCGACAGAAACAACCCAAGATCGTTAAATGCTTATTATACAGAAACCAACTTTCCCATGTTAAATCGGCAAATTTTTTCCCCGTAAAGTTTTAAATATTGGACGAACCAAATATCGCAGTAAAATGAAACAAAAAGTAAAATATTCGTATCAACGAGATCTTTAATTTGAGATAAAAACGAACTTTCTTAGTTAATAAGTAAAAAAATGGGAGCATTTTCAATTTAGCGTAAAATTAGATGTTTTGACAACTTTTTGAAAAAAATTCTTCTCAGATATATTTATTCCACTTTTTTATATATGCTGCTTTTATAATTATGAAAAAGTAATAAATAACTTTCAGCATATCAAACTAACTACTATATAGGTATGACTAATAGACCTTTTTGTGATAGAATGAAGGAGCATATTGCAGATTTAAAATATAATAGACCCAACACAGCTTTTTCACGAAATTATAATACTAATCCCATTGACCCCGATTTTGAAAATGCCAAAATAATTTACAATACTGACAATAGAAACCAAGCACTTCTTTATGAATCATTCGAAATTATTAAAAGAAAATCAGAAATTTGTAACGATTCCTTATCCGTAAACCCCCCCTCAATTTGGCTTCATTTCTTGGGCTTAAATTAATTTATGGTTACCCTGCTTTAATGTAGTTATGGCAACCCCGCAATTTTGATATTTTTAACCTTTGCTTTAGTAGCTCTTTATCCTTGTCTTGTAGTGATCATGTTTCATGTTCCTTTGAGTGTTTTAGCATATTTTTAAAAATGTATATAGTATATTTTTACAATTTGTGTAATCATCTGTTAAATGTTTTGAAGTTGTAATTGTGGTATCATGTACTTAAATTTTCTATGTTTATGTGTTTTTTAACATCATTCCTCCCTGAGGAAGGCTAATGAAGGAATTTAGCCGAAACGTTGGATTTAAAATTTATTAAAGTTTATAAGATTGATATGCTGAAAGTTATTTATTACTTTTTCATAAAAATTCTTTTTCAAGAAATTTTTTTAAAAACAAGCTAGAGAATTCATAAATGTGCAGAATTCTTTGAAAACTGGTTTTTCAGATAGACAATTACTTAATCTAGGAACTTTTATAAAATTTAGCTTTTAAAAATCAAAATTTCCTATCTTAATTGCTGAAAAACTGTTAAATATCGCCAAAGAGACATAAATCGCCAAATATGAAATTGCTTCATCTCAGTTTACCCGAAAAATATTAATCAACAAAAAAGACACTTAAAATGTACAAAAAAGCCAAGCTCAAAGAAAGAGAATTGATTAAAGTTGTGTCTAAAAAGGGTGTGATATCAAATTCCCAAGCTTACATTCAAATACTTATTTAATATTCCCTTTTAACTAAATTTTCACATGTGAATCAAGTGCCTTATGATATGTTGATAGAAATTCTTCTTTCCTGTACTAAATACATCATAGCGTGTTTCTGAAAAATATTATTATTTTTATTTATGTATGATGGGCTTGGCGGCCATCTTTCAAAGTTTTACGTTATTTTGAATTCTATAAATCTCATCAATTATAGGATGAGTTGGTTGATTGGTTGGTTAATTGAGTTTTATATCGCACTAGTGCTGCGCAATGAGAAATAATTATAGGATGGGAGGATGGGAGTGCGCCAAACTTAACACTGTTAAAACTTAAATTGATTCAACTTGTGTGCTTAACGGGGCTTTTGCGATGTTTTTAATGCATTTTTTTTTCTTTTTTAATCTGAATATTTCAACCCCTGTTGAATGAAATAACCATATTATTTTTACGAGATATTTATTCCAAGAAGCTAAATTCAAATTGGGTAAATATAATGGGGGTGGAAGCTTTGATGCTCCCACCCCCCTCTTCTTCATGTTTTTACGTTAATTTAAATTTTTATATTCTTTATTCCCGGCATTAATAGGATGGAAGTGCACTTAATACTAAATAATTATAAGAAATCATGTTATCGAAATATTTCCGTCTCTGCTGAATGGAATAGCAAAATTAATTTTATATGAGATATATTTTAAGAAACTTCTTTCAAATTGTGTGAATGTTTATTCATTACTTGAAAGATGGCCGCCAAGCCCATCATACATAAATAATAATAATAATATTTTTCAGAAACACGCTATGATGTATTTAGTACTGGAAAGAAGGATTTCTATCAACATCATAAGGCACTTGATTCACATGTGAAAATTTAGTTAAAAGGGAATATTAAATAAGTATTTGAATGTAAGCTTGGGAATTTGATATCACACCCTTTTTAGACACAACTTTAATCAATTCTCTTTCTTTGAGCTTGACTTTTTTGTACATTTTAAGTGTCTTTTTTGTAGATATCATTTATTTTTTAAAAATCTGTATATATATATAAATTACGTGTCACGATGTTTGTCCGGGGTAAACTCCTAAACTAAGGAACCGATTTTAATGAAATTTTGCACACTGTGTGCAGTTTGGTCCAACTTGAGAGATAGGATAGTTTTTACCTCAATTTATTGTCACAATATTGTTTTATTGCAATTATTTGTTAATTATAGACCTTTATTAAAGTTGTTCCAAAATATCTGTGAGTTCCATTAATTTAATTGTTGCAAAAAAAAAAAAAAAAAAAAAAATACGAGTTCATTTTCTTTCGACATAAAAATAAATACATTTAATCAAACGTGAACGTTAAAAAATTATAAAAAGTTAAATTATGCATCTCACGAAAATTGACGTCATAATCAATTTAAAGATTTTATACACATTGATAAAGTGCTAATGTAGTTCTATCATAGATATAGTAATATATATAGATCTCTCATCCCCATGTTATCGTACAAAGATTTTTGATGCCGAAAAAAAAAAAAAATAAAAGCTTTAGAAACAGCCATTAAGTGGTATTGAAAAAAAAAAAAAAAAAAAAAAAAAGAAAAGAAAGAAAGAAATATGAATTTGAAACTGTATCTGGAGTCTTCCATTCCCCTTTAGCAAATAAATTATTCATAAATTTTATTTGCTAAAATATTAGTATGCATTCCCGTGTGTATTCACTCGGGGAAAGACGGCCATATTTTGGTAAAAACGTCGTCTTTTCCCAAATGAAAAGGAATAACTTTTTTCTCCCCAATGATCACTCTATTCTATATATGCTATACTATATCTATGAGTTCTATACGCAAGCGAAGTGTGACTCACTGACCGTCTGTGCAGCCAAGAAAAAGATTTCCTATGTTAATTGCCCACTGGATTTTTTGTAAGAAATTATTAAAAATCGAGGAAATTTATTTCCCGATTTTAATCCTTATATTTGGGTATAGATATGTATTAGTTATCCCGGGTGTTAGATTGAATTATTTTGCTGTCAAATTGACAAAATTTTAATTTTAAATTTCAAAACTCTGTCGCCCTTGGCTTTTATTATTATTATTATTATTATTTGGCGATCAAAAGCGTAACACGAAAATATACATGCCAGATGTATAAATTGTACGAAATGTAATATGTATTATTCATTGTACGTATGTATGACATGTAATATGTATTGTACGAAATATTGTTTCATATTATTCATTACTCTTTTAATATAAGTTGTTAAAATAACCATGATTTTTGAAAGGAATTAAATATTTTCGCCAGATAATTTGGCGATATTCTTTTTTTTTCGCCAAGGATGACAGAAATGAAATCTATTCCGCTGCAAAATATTAGTATCTTACATCAGATATTTTATTTAGACATTTGAAAACAAATTTGACTTCAAACTATGATAGAATATTTAATTTTCCTTTTAATTAGTATATTATTAGTATGTTAAAATTTAAAAGCATGGTATATAAAAAGTTTTTTTTTTTTTTTTTTTTTTTTTATCTTATAATTATTCTTATCTTAATCCTCAATGTTTCCCATCTTTATTAACTTGAATTTACTATTAAAATTTTAACTTACTCAAAAACTTCTCATCACTTCGTTAAAATACACTAAACTTTTCCAAAATCTTTTTCTATTTAAAATGATACATGTATTTACTTTAAATGTCCAATATATCATAAGATTTCCAATTTTAAAGTTTTAAAATATTTATCAAATTTACTTATTTTTCTGGTTTAGCCTTATTGTTTTCCTTTTTATAACTACAGCTGTTGCCCTCTTTAAAATATTTAAAATGATGAGGTCATTTTATAGTAAAATTATCCATTATAGCATATATTATATTTCACACCTCCATAAGAATTGATTTTAAAACCGTCTGTTTCTTTTATACTTTTATTTTAATAGAATTTTAATAGAATTTAATTTATATATTAGTCATTTTAGCAATTTTATCCAAAGTAGCATTAGAAATAATATATATCACTTCTCCATTAAAATTTATAGGACCCTAGAATAAAATTAATTTGTGCTTAATATCAACACTACGAAAATTTTTATCAATCGCTTCCAAATTTTGACCTAAGTTTCAAATTTCAACCCTGTGGGTTTTTACATCGGCTACAACGTTTTCGTCTTTGTTCGTAAATAATAATTTGACTGTACTAAATAGTTTACAGCCGTATAATTCAACGTATAACTTAGTCACAGCAACGCGTGGCCGGGTCTGCTAGTAGTTTTTATATTTACTGGAATTAACCTGATACTTTACATCAGATATGTCCTGGATTTCAACTCAGCTTTCGTGCGATGTTGTTCTTTGCGTTAAACTGTATTACAAAGTTTTCTTTGCGTCAAACTTTCCATAATTCTGGTTGCTAGACATTATCCATGGGTTTTCTATGCAGACTAGTATGTCGTGTCCATCACAAAACTTTCTTCTACATTTTCCTATACATATTAACGCAGCACAAATTATTATTTTTTATTTCATTATGAATGCTGAATATTATCAACTCAGAGAGGTATTGTTGCACAAAATGTCCAACAGAAGTAAATTTTCACCATGCATCCTTTCAGTTCTAAACAAAAATGTAGTATATGAGCTCCACTTATCAGCCGATAGGCATCGAGATTGAATCAGCATAATGTCTCATAATGGCCTTTTCACATATTAAGTTTTGCTTCATTATATGCAACAGAACCTTTCCTTAAATTGCGAAAATCGCTGCATTGCAGCGCCACATGTTGAGATATTGGTACAAAAGTTAATAAACACTATAATTTGTAACAATGTAAATTTATTTGTAAATTTATGCAATTCCGTGTATTAGTTACTCAGATATAGCCTTCTCTGGAATTGCGGCAATCACTGTATAGCAGCACCATGTTGAGCAATTGACACCAAATATTGATAAACGCTATTATACATCAAGGTTCAATTGCATATAAATTTATATGTAATTATGAGCAGTAGCTCCTGATATCTAGTTGGAACAAAACCTTCGCCACACACATAGAACACACACACGAAAATAGAAATTTTCTAAAAATAGTCAAATTGTTTTCAGGAGCTCTTACAACGTGTAAATCCATTAAAAACCGAAAGTCGAAATTCATTTCAATAAAAGGACAAGCGAAGCGGGCAAAGCCTGCTAGTATACTATATAGAAGGAAGTAGAAATCTTTATGCATCATAATTATCATTGCCAGATTGAATTGAAGGATATTAAAATTGGATACTATATCGTGTACTGACTTTCTTATTCTAAAGTATGAAAAATATTAAAAAATCAGCAATTAAAGCTATAGATTTGAAACAAATGTTATTCAAAAATGTATTCATTTCTGTTTTCAGGGATATAAAATTTAAAATTGTACAAAATAATAAAAGCAAAGATTCTTTGGTTAAAAAAATAACTTATAAAAAGAAAAAGCAGCTCAATTTGAAATTAATATTTTTCGGGTAAACTGAGATGAAGCAATTTCATATTTGGCGATTTATGTCTCTTTGGCGATATTTAACAGTTTTTCAGCAATTAAGATAGGAAATTTTGATTTTTAAAAGCTAAATTTTATAAAAGTTCCTAGATTAAGTAATTGTCTATCTGAAAAACCAGTTTTCAAAGAATTCTGCACATTTATGAATTCTCTAGCTTGTTTTAAAAAAAATTTCTTGAAGAAGAAATTTTTTCAAAAAGTTGTCAAAACATCTAATTTTACGCTAAATTGAAAATGCTCCCATTTTTTTACTTATTAACTTAGAAAGTTCGTTTTTATCTCAAATTAAAGATCTCGTTGATACGAATATTTTACTTTTTGTTTCATTTTACTGCGATATTTGGTTCGTCCAATATTTAAAACTTTACGGAAAAAAAATTTGCCGATTTAACATGGGAAAGTTGATTTCTGTATAATAAGCATTTAACGATCTTGGGTTATTTCTGTCGATTTTATTATTGGCGCGTTCTGCTTTGTGTTAGTGTTAGTTTGTTTGTTTTGCTTTTCTCTGAGCTTGACTTGGCAAAACGACCGTTTCTGCTTGATTTCAAATTGAGCTGCTTTTTCTTTTTATAAGTTATTTTTTTAACCAAAGAATCTTTGCTTTTATTATTTTGTACAATTTTAAATTTTATATCCCTGAAAACAGAAATGAATACATTTTTGAATAACATTTGTTTCAAATCTATAGCTTGAATTGCTGATTTTTTAATATTTTTCATACCTTAGAATAAGAAAGTCAGTACACGATATAGTATCCAATTTTAATATCCTTCAATTCAATCTGGCAATGATAATTATGATACATAAAGATTTCTACTTCATTCTATATAGTATACTAGCAGGCTTTGCCCGCTTCGCTTGTCATTTTATTGAAATGAATTTCGACTTTCGGTTTTTAATGGATTTACACGTTGTAAGGGCTCCTGAAAACAATTTGACTATTTTTAGAAAATTTCTATTTGCGTGTGTGTGTTCTATGTGTGTGGCGAAAGTTTTGTTCCAACTAGATATCAGGAGCTACTGCTCAGAATTACATATAAATTTATATGCAATTGAACCTTGATGTATAATAGCGTTTATCAATATTTGGTGTCAATTGCTTAACATGGTGCTGCTATACAGTGACTGCCGCAATTTCAGAGAAGGCTATATCTGAGTAACTAATACATGGAATTGCATAAATTTACAAATAAATTTACATTGTTACAAATTATAGTGCTTATCAACTTTTGTACCAATATCTCAACATGTGGCGCTGCTATACAGCGATTTTCGCAATTTAAGGAAAGGTTCTGTTACATATAATGAAACAAAACTTAATATGTGAAAAGGCCATTATGAGACATTATGCTGATTCAATCTCGATGCCTATCGGCCGATAAGTGGAGCTCATATACTACAATTTTTTTTTAGAACTGAAAGGAGCCATCTGCATGGTGAAAAATTACTTCCGTTGGACATTTTGTGCAACAATACCTCTCTGAGTTGATAATATTCAGCATTCATAATGAAAAAAATAATAAATAATTTGTGCTGCGTTAATATGTATAGGAAAATGTAAAAGAAAGTTTTGTGATGGACACGACGTACTAGTCTGCATAGAAAACCCATGGATAATGTCTAGCAACCAGAATTATGGAAAGTTTAACGCAAAGAACAACATCGCACGAAAGCTGAGTTGAAATCCAGGACATATCTGATGAAAGTATCAGGTTAATTCCAGTACATATAAAAACTATTTAAAAAAAATAAATATCTACAAAAAAGACACTTAAAATGTACAAAAAAGCCAAGCTCAAAGAAAGAGAATTGATTAAAGTTGTGTCTAAAAAGGGTGTGATATCAAATTCCCAAGCTTACATTCAAATACTTATTTAATATTCCCTTTTAACTAAATTTTCACATGTGAATCAAGTGCCTTATGATAGGTTGATAGAAATCCTTCTTTCCTGTACTAAATACATCATAGCGTGTTTCTGAAAAATATTATTATTTTTATTTATGTATGATGGGCTTGGCGGCCATCTTTCAAGTAATGAATAAACATTCACACAATTTGAAAGAAGTTTCTTAAAATATATCTCATATAAAATTAATTTTGCTATTCCATTCAGCAGAGACGGAAATATTTCGACAACATGATTTCTTATAATTATTTAGTATTAAGTGCACTTCCATCCTATAAATGCCAGGAATAAAGAATATAAAAATTTAAATTAACGTAAAAACATGAAGGAGAGGGGGGGGAAGCATAGAAGCTTCCACCCCCCGTTATATTTACCCAATTTGAGTGTAGCGTCTTGGAATAAATATCTCGTAAAAATAATATGGTTATTCTATTCAACAGGGGTTGAAATATTCAGATTAAAAAAGAAAAAAAATGCATTAAAAACATCGCAAAAGCCCCGTTAAGCACACAAGTTGAATCAATTTAAGTTTTAACAGTGTTAAGTTTGGCGCACTCCCATCCTCCCATCCTATAATTATTTCTCATTGCGCAGCACTAGTGCGATATAAAACTCAAGTAACCAACCAATCAACCAACTCATCCTATAATTGATGAAATTTATAGAATTCAAACTAACGTAAAACTCTGAAAGATGGCCGCCAAGCCCATCATACATAAATAAAAATAATAATATTTTTCAGAAACACGCTATGATGTATTTAGTACAGGAAAGAAGGATTTCTATCAACATATCATAAGGCACTTGATTCACATGTGAAAATTTAGTTAAAAGGGAATATTAAATAAGTATTTGAATGTAAGCTTGGGAATTTGATATCACACCCTTTTTAGACACAACTTTAATCAATTCTCTTTCTTTGAGCTTGGCTTTTTTGTACATTTTAAGTGTCTTTTTTGTAGATATATATATAAACAACTCCTAGCTGAAATACGCAGTATTTCTCGAGCTCACCTGGAAAAATCTATATGTATAAAAGAGTACTTTCACTCACTCGCTGACACATCAATGCACAGCAAAATCTACCGGAGACACTGACTCGAAAGTGTGTCGGATTATAGTACCTATATATATAAAAGAGTACTTCCACTCACTCACTGACTCATCAACGCACAGCAAAATCTACTGCAGCCACTGAATGTAAAGTAGTACATCGGATTATAGAACGTGTAGTTCCAGCAACCCCTAAGAAGGGAAGAAATTAATTTTGAGCGAATTTTACAAAATTCATTCCCTAAAAGAGGGCAAGGAGTGCAGAACGTGATTTCATGAAAACCTTCATATCTCAAAGTAAAAAAATCCGTAAAATTTTTGCTTTAATATATAGCTAACACAAATACCTAAAAACCAATTTCTGGAATTTTAGAAATTCCGCCCACAAGAGGTGGTAGTGGGTAAAATGTGATTTCATGTGCGCAAAACGGGATTTCAAAAGAACTTTTATAGCTTTTAAAAAAAAAAAAAAAAAAAAAAAAAAAAAAAAACAGATATCAGTGAAATTTGTATTTTAATATATAGCTAACATAATTATCTAAAAACTAATTTCTGGAATTTTAGAAATACGGCCCTCGAGGGAGGGAAGGAGGCAAAACGTGATTTCACATAACCCTTTATACCTCAAAAAGAAAAAAAAAAGACAAATATACGTAAGAAATATAGATATACGCTTTAAAATATAAAAAACACAAATATCTAAAAATCAATTTCTGCATGTTTAGAAATTGGGCCCCTTAAGGGGCGGGGGAACAAAACGTAATTTTACATGGGTAAAAAGTGATCACAAAATCACATAACCCTTTAAAACTTAAAAAAAAAAAAAAAAAAAAAGAAAAAAAAACCAGATATCTTTTGGATTTTTGTTTTAAAATATAGCGAGTACAAATACTTAAAACAGAATTTCTGAAATTTTAGAAACTCACTCCCCATGGGGGGCGGAGGGGACAAAATATGATTTCCATCCATTGAGTCAAAACTGCCGTGGCGATTCCGTGTGGAATTGGTTCACGAATTTAGTGTGAAGGTTGGTTCTAAAGCCTTGGCACCCACTAAGATGCGGTTTTGCTAAAATTTCCCCTTTCTCACCTGAGGGCAGGAGGCAAAGGCACTTTGCGAGCATAGTTCGCCTCAAATTGCTTAACGGTGAAGAAAATACAGAAGGAGAGACTAGACTTGAATGCAGAAAAAAAAAAAAAAATTCTTTGATTTTCGAATTTTTGATTGTAAGGGGGCAGGGGAAGAATTTTGCAAAATCTGGATTTTACAGAAAAATTCTACGACAAATGGCCCGTACAAGTAAAAAACGACTGTGCACCTTGAGTATAATGCCAAAAACCAGTTTTAGGTGTTTTGCGATTTTTGATTTGTGGAGAGTAGATTTACGAGTGGGCAAATTTGAGAGCTCTCATTTTGTATTAACTTTGTCCAGGGTAATCTGTGGGAGATGCGTTCACGAATTTTGGTGTGTGGGTTGAATACTTTTATCAAACACCAACTGTGACGAGATTTTGCTAAATTGCCCCATGTTGGTGGGGGAGGGCAAAAAACACTTTTCCAAGCGTAACTTTGTTCCCAATCATCTCAATACGACAATTTTTTGGTATGTGGGTATGCTATGCGTATCCAATTCTCATTATAAAGGAATTTTTGGATTCTGTAAAGTGTTCCCCTCCCCCACCTTTGGGATAGGGGAGGGGGACAAAAAAAAATCCAAATGTAGCTCTGTTCCTAATTACCCCAGAAAGGTGATTTTTTTGTGTGTGTTTGTGCGCGCTATGTGAATCTAAAGGCACTATAAAGGGATTTTGCAAAATGTCCGTCCTCCTCTTTTGGATTGAGGGGTGATAAAAAGCACTTTTCTAAATGTAATTAATTCTGTTCTAAATTTTCTCAGGAAATTTATTGTTTGGTGTGTCAGTTGGTTATGTGTTTCTAACACACACTATATGAAAGGATTTTGTGAAATTTCCTCTTTTCCACTTCGCCAGAGAGGAGAGGGATGTAAGCGTAACTCTATTTAAAATTATATCTGAAAGTAATTGTTTGTTATGTGGCTGTGCTATACCCAACACGCACTATTAAAAGATTTTGTGAAATATAGCCTTTTACCCTTTGGTTGTCTAGTGAGCAAAAAAAAAAAAAAAAAAAAAAAACACGTTTTTATTTGTAACTTTGGTTTTATTTTGATGAGTGTTTTGGGTATGTGCACCCAACACACTATAATGGAATTTTGAGAAAATCCTCCCCCCACCCCCACCCCCTTTGGTGAGGAAGGGACAAAGCAAACTGAGATTTTGACCGATTTTAATGAATTTTAATTTTTAACCGACTTCAAAAAAGAAGGAAGGTTCTCAATTCAAACCGTATGTTTTTTTTAATGTTTGTTAGCTCATAACTTCTGAACGGATGCTCCGATTTTGATAATTTTTGTTTTGTTGAAAAGGTCTTGCTCTGAAATAGGTCCCATTGTAATATCTTTACGATCTAAAGAAAATACATGGAGCCCAAAAAAATCAGTCCCAACTCTTTTACCTGCTAAACGGCTGCAGCTATAGTTATGAAAATGGAATGTAAGTATAGCAAAGTGGCCATGCAGTACAAGGTTAAACCGCTTGCAGTGCCACCTGGTGGAAAATAGCGTAGTTAGTGTTCCTATCTCGAAAACGGTTTTAGAGAAAAAAGTGAATTACAAAGTTGAAGAGTATCACCGATTTAGTACAAAAAGATAGTTTAAACATTCATGTTAACGTTCCTATTTCGGAAACGGTTCAATACAGGGGGAAAAAGTAAATTATAAAATTGCAGAGCATCATCGATTTAGTACGAAAAGATAGTTTTGAAATTGATGCTAAAAATACAAGGCTAAAAACGTGCATTTTTTTGTTCGCAATTTCTTACACTATAGACACTTGAGCTACATTGCTCACGTTGTAGCGTAGCTGGTGAGACATACGCTATATAGTTCAAAATACGGTTACTTGATACTTTTTGTTTTGTTGTAGAGATCTTGGTCTGGAGTAGGTCCCATTATAACATCTTTACAATCTAATGAAAATAAAGCGCCATCTAGTGAAAAACAGAGGAATTAGCGCTCCTATCTCAAAAACGGTTCAAGATGGGAGAAAAGTTAATTACGAAGTTGTAGAGCATCATCGATTTACAACGAAAAGACAGTTTTTAGACATTATTGCTAAAAATAGAACGCTTAAAACGTGCAGTTGTTTGTTCGCAATTTCCTACACTGTGCACACTTGAACTACGTTGCACACTTTGCAGCGTAGACACGTATACTCTATGACACGTATACTCTGTGGTTCAAAGTACTGTTACTGTAAGCGGTCACATCGATTAGCGCAAAGTCGTATTCAACCAACTTCAGAAAGAAGGGTGTTCTTAATTCGAGCTATGTGCTGTTGTTGGTGTTTGTAAGCTTATAACTTCGTAAGAGATGCTCTGATTAACCGCCTTCAAAAAGGAGGAGGTTCTCAATTCAAAGCGTATCTTTTTTGTTTTTGTTTTTGTTTGTTAGTTCATAACTTCTGAACGGATGATCCGATTTTGATACTTTTTGTTTTATTGTAAAGGTCTTGGTCTGAAATAGGTCCCATTGTAAGATCTTTACGATCAAAAGAAAATACAGGGTGCCCAAAAAAGTCAGTCCCGACTCTTTTAACTGCTGAACAGCTGCAGCTATAGTCATAAAAGTGGTATGTAGGTATAGTAAAGTGGACATGTGCTACGCGATTCAACCGCCTAAAGCGCCACCTGGTGGAAAAGAGTGGAGTTAGCGATCCTATCTCGGAAACATTTTAAGACAGGGGAAAAAAGTGAATTATAAAATTGCAGAGCATCATCGGTGTAGTACGCAAAGATAGTTTAGACATTAATGCTAAAAACAGAACGCTTAAAACGTGCATTTGTTTGTTCACAATTTCCTATTTTGTGCACACTTGAACGGCATTGCATATGTTGTAGCTTAGCGGGTGACATTTATGCTATGTAAAATTCAAAGTATGGTTATTGTAAGCGGGCACATCGATTAACGCATAGACGTTTTAAACCGACTTCATAAAGGAAGAGGTTCTCAGTGCAAACCATGTTTCTCGTTGTTGTTGTTGAAATTTGTTAGCTTATAATTTCGTAAGAGATGATTTAATTTTAATATATATATATTTTTTTGTCGTAATGATCTTGGCCTGAAATAGGTTTCATTATGATTTCATTAAGATATAAACAAATTACAGGATACTCACAAAAGTCTGTTCTCACTAACTGCTGAACGCATGCAGCTACACTAGTAAAATCAGTATGTAAGTATCGATGTTGAAACTTCTGTCTGTCAGCTGCAATGCATATTTTGCTCTTTGTTTGAACTTTACGCTGCGCAATTTCCAGCGCAGCGGGTGACACGTATTCACTGTAAAGTTCAATATATATGTCTAAGAGAATTTTCGGTTACGAATACAATGTATCCGTTCTTTACATTTCTAAAGACTTTTTAATTTAACGTATGTTCGTTCAATAGATAGTTTTTTGCTCACATCCAATAAAGGCAAGAAAAGTGACACAACTTAAAAATGCAGCATTTGAGAAAAATCAACTTAAAAATAACTTGACTAGAATAAAACTGGCACAATTATCTTTCGTGTGGATAACTTTCTAGATGGAGATATAACTTTTTTGTTCACATTTGGTGCATTTCATGTATTTTTCAGTGACATAAACCATTTTTTGAGTAATATCACTTTTATTGGAAGTTGTGATTTGTGAAACTTCCGTCGAACGTCTTCTGATGCTCTGCTATATAAATAAGTTTTCACTGAAAAGAGAAAAATAAAATCTTTTTGTAAAAAAATAGAACCGACTCCAAAAAGGAACTACTATTCAAACAACTAAAAATGAAAGAAAATTGGCAGAAAAATTGCGCCTAAAAGTATAAAATAATTTCCTTCGCCAAACAACCTATAACACTACAATTAATCATAACTTTTGAAGTCGGCGCAAAACTAAATAAAAATTGATACCTTTATTCAATACAAAAACCAAATCCTATTTAAAATGCACATCTCACATTGTTACCTGTAAAACGCAGCCGAAAACTATTTTGATTCAAGAAAACAAATAAGATTTCGTAATCAGCAAATGTTGGCGAAGATGCTGGTATCTGACGTCCTTGGTGAAAGAAAAATCGCAAAATTATCTGGCAAACATATTTAATTTCTTTGAGATATCATGATTATTTTGATAAGGTACATCAAGAGAGTAATCAAGAATATGAAACAACACATCGTACAATATATATTAAGAAAATATACATCTTGCGTGTATATTTTTGCCTTACGTTTTGAACGCCAAATGCAAAAGCCATCAAGGATGATAGTTATCAAATCAAAGTTATACCACATTTGCAAAGGAAATTCTAACTTCGTAGAAACATAAATACTGCATTGTGAAGAATGTTCACTGTTGTATGTAGATGCTAGTAATCTAACAATTGTATACAGTGATAAAATAATAAAGGAAACATGAAAATGGATCATTCGAGACAACAGCATTTGTTGCTACCAATCTAAAGACAAACCTTTAAAAACTAATTAAATTTTATTTAATTTTGCGCCGACTTCAGAAGTTATGATTAATTGTAGTGTTATAGGTTGTTTGTCGAAGGAAATTATTTTATACTTTTAGGCGCAATTTACAGTTCCATTTTCTGCCAATTTTCTTTCATTTTTAGTTGTTTGAATAGTAGTTCCTTTTTGGAGTCGGTTCTATATTTTACAAAAAAATTTTATAATTTTTAATTTGATAAGATTTTATATTGATAAGTTATACGTAATTTTGAGAATTCATTTAAATATAGTGACCAGCGAAGCGGGAAAAGCCTGCTTGTAAATAAATAAATGAATAACAAACGATATAAGAAGGATCCCCTTCTCATTAATTCATGGGAGCAGTACCAATGAACGTGAATGAAAAATTTTCATATCATTTATCAAGTTTCTAAGACTTGATAAGCAAAACCTTTTTCTTTACCTATTTTCACCTCCCCTTTAATAGGTTGGACAACTTTTTAATAGCGTAATGAATATGAATTAAATAAAGATTTTCATACTAAATATCAAATTTCTATCTCAAGCGGCTCCTAAAATGCACAACGTATTCCTGTTTCCCCTAACTTTTAAACAGCGTAATGACTCATTCCAGGTGATAAGGAACATATGTTCCAATTTTCCTTTGAATCTGTCAAAAGGTGTGAACTTATATAGCAGACGAATAAATTTACTTTCACATTTATACATAGGTTGTTTCCTTTTTACTTCGTATAAACTCATTTCGCTCGAATTTTCAAATTATTTACTATGTATTTTCTGTTTTAAATATTACAGAACTTTATTCTATCAAATGCTTTTGAAAAGACAGCTGCAGTATATTGTAACTCGAATTGACTGCTGTGTTTTGAAATTCAGCATTTCCATTACTGGGTTTGAATTATATCGGAAAAAGACTGAGCAGCTCTGATTGACGATGATTGATGGAATTGTTTTCAAAATATTCCTTGCTGAAATTTTTCTTAAATAGAATGAGGGTAAATGCGATGTAAAATGAGTATAACTACAGATAAATTTTTAGTATTACCTATGAAATAAATGTAAGAACCTATGGAAGGAAACTCATTTGTAGTTTTAAATTTCTGTTTTTTTAAATTCCGTTTCAAATAATCATGACAAAGATTATTTTTAAAGCAGAAGTACTGAAATATAAAAAATATTGTATGTGGATTATGAGTATAAAACAACAAGTAGATCTACAGTTCAGGAGTCTCACCATCCCATTTACATAACTTATTAACCACCAGATAAATTTATTATTCTTTCTCTTTCTCTCTCTCTCTCTCTCTCCCTATATATATATATATATATAATATACTTAATTTTGCGATATTGAATAAATTATGACTGTTTTATTGATGTCGTACACAGTACACACACACATACATATAAACAAGGTGTTCCAAAAGTCCCCCCCCCCCCCAACTAACTCGAAAATGAGTCGGAATTGTGAAAAATGGCAAAAAATGTGTTTAATGACTTCAAGAGAAACCTCTTTTGGCTAAAAAGGTTTGGGTCTAGGGGGGCTGCTAGGGAGGGCAACTTTAAAATTTCAAATAGGAAGGTATATCTTATGATACATCCCTGGAAACGTCTCTTCAAAAGAATGAATTTTATATAAATAGTTTCGCCCTACGACGATTATTAAAGGAGATACATTAGTTTTTAGACTTTTGAAATGTGGATTTATACTTACGTATATCAGATTCATTGGCTTGAAGAGACGTTTCCAGGGATGAATCACAAGCCATACTTTCCTGTTTGAAATTTTAAAGTAGCCCTCCCTAGAGGCACTCCTACCACACCCTTGCCCCGGCCTAAACGTTTTTGGGCAAAGTATGTCTTTTGGTACATATATGGAAACGTCTCTTCAAAACAATGAATTTGATATAAATAGTTTTGTCCTGCAAGGATTATTAAAGGGGATACATAAGTATAAAGTCCACAATTCAAAAGTCTAAAAACTAATGTATCTCCTTTAATAATCAACGTACGGTGAAACTATTTATATCAAATTCATTATTTTGAAGAGACGTTTCCAGGGATGTATCAGAAGACATACCTTCCCATTTGAAATTTTAAAGTTGCCATTCCTAGCAGTCCCCCTAACCCCCTAGGCCCAAATTTTTTTTTTACCAAAAGAGGTCCCTCTCAAATTCATTGAATACATGTTTCGCCATTTTTCCCAATTCCGACTTATTTTCGAGTTCGGAGGGGGATGTAGAACTTTTGAAACACCCTGTATATATATATATATATACATTATCAGATATTTTAATATTTAGCAAAAGTTTAACTACTACATCAATTTTAATACATCATATATTATGTTACTGCAACTGCACTTAATTTTCTTTGTCCTTTTTGTAAAAAATTATTAATGTAACTGAAGCTCCTACATTTATAAACGGCGAAACGCAACTGCAGTAAATTGCACCGAGACACTGGTTTTAAATGGCGATGAATCAAAACTTTCGAAGCAAGTACCATGATCTGCAAATACACGTATAAATTGTTTCAGTTCTTTCTTTCACCTGATGAAAAGTTGTATTAATAATCGCGAACCGAAACAGTTGTTGTGTATTTTTACAATTTTCGGTGTTTGTTTACAGTATTTTTATTCATTGAAAAATATTATTATTCGATCAAAAATATTCTGCTCTGTCAAAATAAATTCCATTTCTCGCCATGCATTTCTAACAAATTCCGTCCTGTTATTGCCAAATGCTTTTGAATTGCTGAAATTTTCTTTTTCTGTTAACTTTTGAATCGTTCTATACCCAATTTAGACAACTCTTTTTTAGACAGCAAAGTAAATAAAAGAATATTCATTATAATCGCGTTAATAAAATAATTAATATGTTTCTTTAATTTTCACATGTTCAAAGTGCCTTTCTCTAAACTTTTTGATTTTAAACTCTTCTAAACAAGTATTTATACACATACACAACAGTACTTTTAATGTACGAATGAAAAACGTCTTGTAGTGAGAAATTTATGCCATATCTTGTGATCTGTATGACATGTCAGAATGTATATTTTATACAGTTAAAGATAAATTCGAAGAACTATACCACAAGAATTCTACAATTCGCTACACATTTCCGCTTTAAAAAGGATGTTTCTTCATTCTAATAGAAGTTCTTGAAAAGACAGATGCAGAAATGATTTATCCTATTGATAATTCTGTTTTGAAATCTAACTTACTCTAAAATTTTCATTTTTGAACTAAATTCTACTGGAGAAAGAGGTCTGATTGCAAATGATTGATGGAAATGTTTTAGAAAAGAGCATCTGCTATAGTTTTACGCAAATAGAGTGAAAGTGAACGCTATTTCAGTTGTACGTCATTGTAGATAAATTTTTCTTTTGCACTATGAATAAAGTGAACGTATGAATTTAAGGCACAAAATCTATTTACGATTCAAGTAAAATTTCGCTTTTGAATTTAAAATTTGTATTTAGATACAAACATTACACTCATCTCAGAGTTCTGAAATATTAAAATCTGAATGAATATTTTATATTTGATGCTACAGTTTATGCAAAAGGAAGTAAGGTTTACTATAACAAAGCTCTTTTATATTACCATTTCCTTTTAATAACCAAGTCTAACGAATATGAAAATGTTTTCTTACAGATTTTTAATAATCTGCAGCAACTAAGGTACCTTTTTTTTGCTGTAAATTTTAATATAGATTGCTATGTAATTTTTAAGTAGAGCTATTAGTCAATTAGCCACCATAAGATCTCATATGTGTAAATTCTCCTTTTCCGCAGTAACGTACTTTAACATGGCAATGTAATATATATCAGTTTTTACTTTCTCTTACCCATATAATCGAAGAAAAACTATTATTTTTGGGTCAAATTTTATCAATTGAATTTTTGCTATATTTATGCACTTTGGTTCCCTAAATCCGAAAGCCCAATTTTTAGCGGTTGGTTTAAATGCGTGTCTGTCACAGCATTTCTCAAGAATAAATAGTAGCAAGAAGTCCAAATTCCTTAATCTAAATCTATCATATATAGATGCTGTTCTAAATTTTTCGTTGAGACCAAACAAATAGTTTGTGTGCATTGACATCTAAAATAATTGAAATACATTACGCCTATGGGCGTAATTTCTGGTGGGTATCGTCTAATACTTTAAGACATCACTAAACGAAATGGCCATATATTTTTATTACTTTCCGAACATACAAATGTATGGAAAGTAGTGTAATCATGCCAAAAATTTGACTTTGGAATTTTCATATATCTGTACGTTTTGAGACCCCTAAGTTTAATTTGACTATTTTTACGATGATGCATGTGTGTGTGTATGTATGTGAGTGAATGCGATATCGCCTAAACGCTTTGTCCGAATGGGCGGAAAGTTGGTATGTATGTTATAGGTCACCATAGCACGAACCCTATTGGTTTTGGAGAATCTAGTACTTACAGTTTTTTACAGGGACACACACACACACAAAAAAATTCTTTATCATTATGGCCTATTTCTCCCAATTTTTTAAAAGTACGATAGCGTCTGAACTCCTAATTCATCTGAGCTAAAAAAATTATACACATATTATAAGTCACTGTCGCGCGAACTGTATAGATTTTGGTGAATCTAGCACTTGCAGT
>OZ005652.1:244534991-244573991 GCA_963930645.1 Salticus scenicus
TTTTTAAAGGACCACAAAGAAAAATTCTTTATGATTATGGTCTATGGGCTCATTTTTTTAAAGGTGCGATAGCGTCTGAACGCATCATTCGATTGAACTGAAAATTTACACACATATTATAGGTCACAGTCGCACAAACTATATACATTTTAGTGAATCTAGAACTTGCAGTTTTTTTTACAGGGGCATAAAGAAATATTCTTTATCTTTATGGTCTATGGGTCCAAATTTTTAAAAGTGCGATAGCGTCTAAACTCCTTATTCGATTGAGCTGAAAATTTAAACACATATAATAGGTTATCGACGCACGAATTTTATAGATTTTGGTGAATCTAGCCCTTATAGGTTTTAACAGGAATACAACAAAAAATTCTTATTATTATGATCTATGGGCTCAAATTATTTGAAGTACAATAGCGTAAAATTAAAGAATGGAGAAAAAAATACTGAAACATCCATTTATAATTTTCACTTTTGTTTATTATTATTATTATTATTATTATTATTATTATTATTATTATTATTAGAAGGTTTTTAATTGAAATTGACTTGGTCATCGTGTCTTCGTGTCACGCTAGTAAACAAGGCGCCTTCATCTTAAAGTAAATATAAGCTATTTCGTTTGTCGCTCTTTGGCACAGTTGGTAAGAACATCCCGTTACTAACACGATGGTCGTGAGTTCGGTCCCCGGAAGGTCCAGCTTGTTAATTTTTGCAGATAATTAGTAGAAAAGGTATCAATCGATACAAGAAAAATTTTTGTTGCTTACACTAAGAATTTTTTGAAGAGTTTTTTTTAAGAAGCATTTTTTTTTTTTTTTTTTTTTTTTTTTTAATTTAGATATTGGAAAACACAAAACATTTTAGATATTAAAAAAGCACAAAATAAAATATTTTAAGTAAAAATTACATAAAAAATATTTTTAGAAGCTTTATATATATTATATATTACTATTATATGAAATTGGATTTGTCATCGGCTTTTGTCACGTTAAAAAAACAAGACGCTTCCATTACATATATATTTAAAAAAAAAAAAAAAAAAAAAAGGAAGCAACTCATTGTATCTTTTAATAAATCAGCTAGTTACAGCGTCATGTTGATAATGTTCGGTCCTCGCCGGGCCGAGGTGTTATTTTTTGCAAATAATGAATAGAAAAAGTGTCAATTGATAAAAGAAAATATTTCGTTGTGTACACAGTATCCTAATAACGTTTGAAGATTTTTTTTACCTTGCTTTTTATCTAGTAACTAAAAAGCACAAAATAAAAATAAAGAAATAAAGAAATATTTTTTAGAAGCTTTTTATTGAAAATGTATTTCGTTATCGGGACTTCATGTCACGCTAATAAATAAGGCACCTCAACTTTAAAGTAAATGTCAGCAGTCTTTATAGTCGCTCGTTGGCTCAGTTGGTTAGAGCGTCAAGTTGCTAATGCGATGGTGGTGAGTTCCATCCCCAAAGGATCGATGTGCTAAATTTTGCAGATTAAATGTGTAATAGAAAATGCGCCAATTGATAAAAAAAAAATTTCATTGACTACACAGTATTCTAAGAATTTTTGAAGAGTTTTTTTTAAGGAAGTATTTTTTTAGATACAAAAAAGCACAAAATATAAAGTTAAATATATATATATATATATATATATATATATATATATATATTCTTTTAGAAGCTTTTTATTGAAATTGGATTTTTATCATCGTGTCATCCTGAAAAAGAAGGCGCCTCCACTTTAACGTAAATTTAAACAACCTTTTTCGTCCCTTGTAAGCGCATTTGGTTAGAGCGTCATGGTGATAACGCGATGCTCGTGGGTTCGATCCTCGCAAGCCGATGTGTTACTTTTATGCAGATAATTAATAGTAACGATGTCAATTGATAAAATAAATTCATTCGTTGTCTACACAGTGTCCTAAGAAATTTTGATAGTTTTTTAAAGAAACTTCTTTTTGAGTTACTAAACGCACAAAATAAAAACTTCAGTGAAAATAAAACTAAAACTAAAACTAAATAATTAAATAAATAAAAATGAAAGTAAATAAATAAATAAATAAAAATAACACTGAAAGTTTTTTATTATTGTGGAGCCCTAAAAAGCCTAAAATTAAAATTTATTCTTGCAGAGACATGCTGTAAAATCATAAAAGTTTCAACATAAAGAAAATTTTAATGAAAAATATAGATATTTCAATTTTGCAAAACATGAAAAATTTTAAATATTCCAAACATTTTAAAAAGCATTCGAGAACAATATTTCTTTTGTATAAGTATTAGTTAAATTTTTCTAGAATGTTCTATGATTTTTCTTGACAGTTCTTAGACTTTTGGTTAGAGCGTCATGCTGATAACACGATGGTCCCGGATTCGGTCCTCGAAAGACGATATAGTACTTTTTTTGCAGACAAATAATCCAAAAAAAAATGTCAATTGATAAACGAAAATATTCCGTTGTCTACAATATATCCTAAGAAATTTTAATTAGTTGTCTTAAGAAGCTTTTTCCTTTTTTGTAACTAAAAAGCACAAAATAAAATTTAAGTAAAAAATCATTTTTTAAAGTAAGAAGCTTTTTATTGTGGAGCCCTAAAAAGCATAAAATAAAATGTATTCTGGCAAAGACATACTACAAAGAAATGAAAGTTTCAACACTAAGAAAATTTTAGAGAAAAATATAGGTCCTTTCCTTTTGCAAGAGATGAAAATTTTTTAATGTTCAAAATATTTAAAAAAGCTTTCGAGACATTTGAGATTTCTGGCCTAACGAATGATTTTGCAAAAACTAATAACTAAGAATATTGGTCTCGAAAGCTTTTTAAAATATTTTGGACATTAAAAAATTTTCATCTCTTGCAAAAGGAAAGTACCTATATTTTTCTCTAAAATTTTCTTAGTGTTGAAACTTTCATTTCTTTGTAGTATGTCTTTGCCAGAATACATTTCATTTTATGCTTTTTAGGGCTCCACAATAAAAAGCTTCTTACTTTAAAAAATGATTTTTTACTTAATTTTACGATTTGTCTTGTTTTCATTTTTTCATACAACCGTTAATTACTTAATGTTCGGAAAGTCGAGTGGAGTTACTCCAGGTGGAGGTTATTGTACTAATGTCGGCTTCGTCAATTCGTCGACGTCTGCTGCACCGTAGACTGCGTGCAAGAGTGCCTTTATACAGGATCCCTCTCACGGCAAACCATCGATGGCTGCGTCTGCAATGGGCTCATGAGCACAGAGCCTGGCAAGCTGATTGGCACCAAGTTGTCTTTTCAGATGAATCACGCTTCAGTTTGTGGGACCATGATGGCCGCGTTCGTATTAGACGCTATGCCGGTCAACGCTGCCTTACAGAGTGCGTTATCGAACGACATAGTGGCCGAACACCCGGAGGGTCTGGGGTGCGATTTCGTATTATGGACGATCCAATTTGCTACGAATCGAGGGTAATCTCAATAGCAACAAGTACGTCCGTGAAGTGCTACAGCCCGAAGTCGTTCCCTTCCTTCAAGACATCCCTGGAGGTATCTTTCAGCAGCATAATGCACGCCCACATGTTGCAAAGACTGTTCGAGATTTCTCTTCAGCCCAACACAAGCAACATCTTCCTTGTTCTACTTATTCGCCGAATATGTCACCTATTGAGCACGTGTGGGATTTGGTTGGTCGGCGTCTCGCTCGTGACCCGCGTCCTGCAGCTTCAAAAGACGAACTTTGGCTGCGCATACAAGCAATATGGAATTCGCTTCTACAAGCAGACATTCAAAATCTGTTTGACTCCATGCGACGTCGTATAGCAGCATTTATTGGAGCGTGTGGTGGCTACACCAAATACTAATTTTGAACACTTAATTTTTTTTTTCTTTGAAAATTTCGTCATTTGTTTGTACCAATAGAAGTCGTTTGAGCATTAAATTTCATGGCGTTGCATTTTTTACAAACAGCCGTTTATCTAGAAAGATATGTAGGCATACTATGTTTATGTTAAGTTCGTAGAAAAAGCACTAACTAAGTATTATTATTTTTATTTTTTGAGAAAACACAGTTTAAATGTTTGCTTCTCACATATAATACAGGAAATATTGTTTTAGGGTTAAATCTTTGAAATCGAAATTTTGTTATATTTACACATTTTGAAGTCTCCTGAATCAGAAAATCACGTTTTCAGCGGTCGGTCTGAGTGTGTGTCTGTTTGTGAGTCTGTCTGTGTATCTATTATCAGCATATCTCAAGAACAAAATGTAGCAGTAAGCCTAAACTCGGTATTCTAAATGTGTACTATATAGTGATGCTACACTAAACTTTTCGTTGAGATCAAGCAAATGATTCGTGTACAGGCGCATCCAAGAAAATTCAAATACGTTCCGTCTATGGGGGAAATGTCTGATAAGTACTAACGTCTCTAGGCTTCCTTAAACAAAATGGAATGAATATATTTTTTATATGCATGATTTTTGTTGATTGTGGTATGGAAATCTTTCATTATCCGTTTGCAGGGCTACCCAAAGTATTTGGATATATTGAGACTATACTTAGAAATTGCTGGAAGTTTATTTCATTTTGTGTTGTCGGTTTTTCATACAAAATAAAATTTAAGTGCACAATGTGACGGGTATATAGTCTATAGGCAATATACAGGGCTACTTAAAATTAAGCTAAACGTTCTTTTCTATTGAATGTAACTGATGGAAGTGCTTTACTATATTTCACCAAGTCTAGGAAACTGCTCAGAAATGAAAATTAATCCCTCATATCCAAATGGTAAATAAAGTTTTTTTAAAGTTACATTTTTAGCACTTGTTTTTTGTATAATTACGTATTTTGTGGTCTCCTGAATAAGAAAGTCCAATTTTTAGCGGTTGGTCTGTATGCATATCTGTTATCAGCATAACTTAAAAACAATTAACTCCAGAAAATTCAAATTTTTCTATTTTAAAGTTCGAATTAAATTGCCACTTGCAAAATTTCATTAAGATTGGCATGTATGAAAGCAAATTAATAATAACCTTTATTTATTATTATTATTATTTAAATAAATGTAGGAACTATAATTGCCGAAACATCAGTGGAGGCTTCCATGTGGAGATTGAAAAAGTTTTTGGATTCTGTCTGTAAGTCTGTCTGTATGTCTCGCGATAGCGGCCGCAAAAATCGCTCTGTTGGCTTGCAATTTGGTACACATATTTATTAACCACACAGAAATAGCTGTATAGTTTTGGGTGCGTATTCTATTCGTAGCTCGTTTACAGGGAAACACCGAAGTTTTTCTTATCATTACGGCCTATGGACAGAATTTGTGTGTGTCCCCCGCAAAAACCCTTGGATTGACTTGAAAATTGGTACACAAGTTCAGGCGCTATGTAGAAATAGCTCTATAGATTTTGGGGCCTATAGTGTTTATGTATCGTGTATAGGGACACACGAAATATTTCTTATCATTACGGTTTATAAGAAGATTTCATTTAAACTTATTTTAACACTGTTACACTGAATTCAACAAAAATAAATTAATATGCATTATTGAGATGTTTAAAAGCATGTTTAATACAGAAAGTGTTGCTTAGACTTAATAATTAATGTACTCAACCTCACAAAAGTGTTTCGACAATGTCATGTAATCATCGAAATTATGTCTAATTTCCGATAATCATTCATGAGCTACATAGAATAAGTTGTGTATTTTTTATTAGTTTATATAATGTTTATGGTTCGTTGGCGAAGACGCATAAAAGAATTTCGTGACATTAGAGCCAAAGGCCAGATTTTCATTAAGCTCTTTTAATCGCTTTTATGCTGCGTTCAACAAAATAGAATTAACATATATTAGGTCGTTGCAAAAGTTAGCGGACGCGGATTATTTTATTGCCTCCAAAGACGAGAGCTTCTATCGCCGTGGTATACATTTGTTACCCGAAAAATAGGCAAAGGTTGCAGAAAGTAATGGAGAGTATTTTGATTAAAAATTGTCATTTGATTTGGTGTATTTTTATGAAATGAAGCAATAAAAAACCGCATGAATTTATGCAAATACCTAATATTATTAAGATTCTTGAAAGCATGTTTCTTAACAAAAAATGTATGTATAGATGAAATAATTTTTGTAGAGGACCACACAAAAGAATTCCGACGACATTCTGTAATCACCCCAGTAATGTCAAATTTGGTTCAATATTAATGAGTTCCAATGAATTAATTTATACTTTTTATTTGTGCATATAACTAGTGTGGCTCGTGTACAGGTACACTCAAAAGAATTTCTTATAAGTGCATTTTAACATGATTACACTCCATTAAACTTAATTAAATAAACAAACATTAATTCAATGTAAAAAAGCAAGGCATCTTTGAACAATGGTCGGCATAGAATATGTAATTAGTTCACAGAACTTCACAAAATAATTCCGATAATTTAAGCAATCCTTTTGCATAAAATTCGATATAAATGTTTTTGAGTTAAAAGGAATTAACACAAGGCTATGAGTCACTAGAAAAAATATATATACAGATAGATATAAACAAACGGATACATTGGTGGATTAAGGGGAGTGGTGCCCCCTCTCATAATCATATCTATTTATGTAGTGAGTTAATCATATATATAATTATTTTAAATATTATATAATAAGTAAAAATGATTTGCTGAGTAATGAAGGATAAAAATAGAACGTTTAGGCTCCTGATCTGTAGATCCACTAGTTAAACAGGGTTTGAGGGAGTCAGTATCCCCCCTCACATAGAATTGTATGTCAAGTAAAACTGTTCCTAAACCTATTTTAGATTATTTTAAAAGTACATTAAACTTTATTATCTTACTTTATTGAAATTACGACTTAATCTGCAATCAATCTTTATAATATTGAAATGCAGGGTAAGAGAAAGACGTGTGAGTGGCACACCAGATTATTTAAGTTAAAAGAGACACAGTTGGCTTGTTAGTCTAGTTGACAATATAATGATTTTCGAAGCAGAAGGGTCTGGGTTCGACTACTAGGTTAGACAAGATGTGGGCCAAATCCTTGCATGACAAAAAAAAAAAAAAAAAAAAAAAAAAAGCTGTGAATTTATGTGAAAATGAATCATTCGCGATAAAAGTCTTTGTATCTCTAAGTCTGAAAGCTGAAAAAAAAAATCATTATTTAGCAAAACACTTGTTTTGCTTTTTAAAAAGGAGTAAAAAGAAAATCACAAATCTGAATCAAACTAAAATTTTGTTTTATCTTTCGAATCTCTACAGGGAAACAATATTTAATCTATAAATCAGTTTTATGTTTTTTATTTTTTTTTAATTAGTTCCCTTAATGTTATTTTTAATGCTTGGAAGAACTTGGAAAATTTTATTACATGTTTCTAAAAGTTAAATTTAACGATATTCAGATAAACTTTTGTGATTATTTTGAACTATAGAACAACATTTCTAATAAATCAAAAGATTGGTTGCCATTCACGCTTGACTAAAAATATCAACCGAAAATTATTTTGAGATAAATAAAATAAAGATCCATCAATTCAAACACGTTTTAACCTAAGTGTATCAAGGAATGATATCTTTAATTTACTTATGCTTTTGGATTCAAAGAATGAAATATTTTGAGATTATTTTAGTTTATGAGTCTGAAATATCGTGTTACGTCATTCTGGTTTTGTGCTGCTAGTGTTTGGTAGCACCGAATACTCTTTTGATGAAATTTCGAAAGATTCAAAGAAATAGTTCTCGTTCATCATTATCTTAAAGTTTGGAATCCTTTTCTGGTCGAGTTATTAATTCATTGAACCTTAAGAAAATATTTCGGAAGTTATGAAATTACGTTGTAAGATATCGTAACTGAATGCATGAAGTATTTTCGCTTGATAAATGCAATATGATGTACTCAAAAACCTTTAAATAATTTTTACAAAAGAGGATTGTGTTTTCGAAAAGTTTTAAATATTATCGAATGAATAACTTAGTGATTATGTAAGTTAGATACTGATAAAATAGATAAAAATAAATAAATGCGATTGCAATTTATTGCAATACGTAAAACTAAATATAGAAATGGAATTTCGCTTAACTTTTATCGCAGTAAAAAAGAAAAACTTGTTCACAAAAATTTCTATACATATCTAAGCAAAGGCGTTTTTCGGCTAAAAGCTTATTAAAAAAAATCGAGTGACTCCACTAGACTTTCCAAATATTTAGTAGCTATCCGAAATTTTATACAATGGACCGTAATGCAACCGAATTCTTTTGCGTGTCTTTGTGAAAGATCTATAAATTGTGAGCACATAATTTTAAGCAACGACCCCGGAATTCTGAAATGTATATTAATTTAATTCTCGTTTAAATAATTTAATGCATTTTAGTTAATTAGTCCCGATTGGACGAAATATTTGTAATATTTCATGCATCCGGAGAAAGAACTACAAGTAACATATTGATAATTTCACATAGTGACCCTATTTTAGCAAAAGTTATACAACTTATATCAGTGTTTTCTACTTTAAACAACACAGCATTAGTAAAACGAACTTCAGATAACTGCAGTACGTACAATCGTAAAGTATAAAAATTCCACTTTGTATTTCTGTAAAGAACTATAAGTTCTATACTCATTAAAATTTATATACAAGTTCTTTCGATGATGATCTATAACATGCTTATTCAAATAGATTTTAATGAAACATAAAATTTAGATGTTTAGCGTCTTTCAAATGGTTCGAGTCTGTAAGCCGTAATGAAAAGGAAATTTTATTTGTATCTTTATAAAAGAATTATGAATTCTACATGGAAAATTATACAATTCATAGGAGAGTTACCTATACTGTTCCGACCAACTTAGAGCTCTATCGAATGAAGTGTTTTAACGCTATCGTGTTCACTCACACATACGTAGAAGACTGTAAAAATTAGCAAACACGAATTCAGGGATTTTAAAATGTATAGATACACTAAAACCTTAATCAGATTTTATTTTATGATTATATTTTCTATATACATATTGCTTGTTCGGAAAGTAAAAATAAAGTTAATTTTATTCGCGTACTTTAGTAGTTAGAAATCAGTTTTATAATTTTTTAAATCAAACATACCATCGTCCATCAATCTTCGAATTTTAATAGTTTCTATTTGTGGATATCAAACGCATAATGCAGTATCTATTCCTTTATATGCATAGCGAATAATTCTTTTATCTAAGAATCAATATATTCTTCCATACACACATACATCTGTTTAATCACGCGTACATACAATATACGATAAATATACGTATTTACATGCGGCAACTTACTGATCACAGAACTTTCCATGAAATGTCACATTCGTCACAAAAATTTAAAAGTCAGTTTTAGAACATGAAATAGTAGAATTGATTATAATAATGTTTTAGAATATAACACATGATTCTAAGGTCTTATATTAAAGCAATATTATTCCTTCATTTAACAGTCGTAGAACAATTTTTTTAAATAATCAATTAGTGAAAACACCAATAAAAAGATCGTAAAGGTCTAAAAGTATTTTACAAGTCTTATTAATATTTTACATCAGCATAATTATCATACATATCATAATATACATAGTTTCTATTTAAATTGATGCATAAATATTTAAATGTATTAGCAATTATTGCCTTCTTATTCAGTGAATAATTTTATTAATTCATTTTTCATAGACTACATTAATATATTTTTAAGTATCTTGACAACAGCATTTATCAAATATGGCATGATGCTAAAGTTAAGGATCTTATAAGGTGGCATATTCTTATGTAAATAAGATACGCATATATATACAAAAAATACACAAGTGTATGACAGATATAACTCAAGTAAGAGAGAAGCTTTATCTTTCGCCAAATAGAAGAAACTGTGTTTTTATAGTAACTACATATAGTATTTTTACCATCTTAAATAAAACAATTTTTAATAAGCAAAGCCACCACTAAATCTTCTGTATAATAATATAAGAATTCATTTGTTTGAAGCTGGAAAAACCTTTGATTTAGTTATCTGATAAGTACGTAGGATCGACTTCGAGAGTAATTTACTCTATAATACGAGTTTCTGTATAATAGTTGAATAAAATTCTTGTATAATAGTTGAATAAAATATTGTACGGTATGACAAAAGTATGCCCGATGGAACAATTACTTTACTTACTTTGTAGTGATGAAGCAATCTAATTCTTTTGAAATAGTTTTTATGAAAAAAAATGTCCTACTGTATTTAATATCCAAGAAAGCCAGCTGATTTTTATATTTAAAAATATTCATTATTATAGTTACATCTAAAAATCTAAGAAATTCTAAAACGAAATCTTCCGCTACTTCTATATGAAACTCAATTAACTGTTTTTGGAAAAGCAATTAGTCGTTACTTTAAGATAACTGCAGATCTTTTTTCTGTTTTATTTAGAAATTTTTAATATTAACACAAAGATGTATGTTGAACCATTCAGGATTATGTTAAAAAATAATAATTAGTGTTAAAACTAGACTAAGCCATTCAATCAACTTTGAAAAATAAATAAATAAATATATAAATAAAAATTCTGAAATGACTACAAAAGGAAATTTTTTATTTACAAGGTTATTAAATCCTATTTATTATTTTATAGTCACTTAAAAACTGAATAAAAGTATAAGTGTTTAAAAAAATATCTTTAAAAAGAATAATGGTTATAATTAGTAATCACTTTAAAAGTAATACGTTGGTGTTAAATTTATATATATATATAAACCCCTCTGTCGCATCTAAAATAAAAAAATAATTAAATGTTTTTACTTGATTAAAAATTACAGTAATTATATATATATATATATATATATATATAATTTGAATAATTTAATTCCTTTACAATACTCAGCAAATGAAAGATAGATGAAAATACCAACAATGAAATTTGAAATGAGATGTATTACGTATAAAATTATTGTCACGATTACCATTTAATTAAATTACACTGAGTAGTAAAAAGATGTTAAAGTACTTACGCAGAAGAGAAATAACATACATAACACTTAAACCTAACGATAAGATAATTTGCATAATCCATTAAACCAGTAAAAACATTCAACAAATAATAGAAATTGAAAGAAATAAATTAACCAAAAGAAACTATTGAAAGAAAAGAGAATTCAAGAAGCGAAAAATAGAGTTTTAAATGCTGAAATCCAGAAATAATCTCATCAGGAAACTTGCATCTCTGTCAGCAAATGCAAGATTTCTGATCGTTGTATAGCTATTTCAAGTAATATACAACAAAAGTTTCTATCTTGCATAAAAAAATATATAAAAGGAAATTAGATTAAATAGTAACTCAACCAGAATTGAAAAATTGAATACGTATTATTGATAAGTCCACATGTAACCGAATCCAAACAGAATAAGTAGAAATAAACCGGTTGCCAAAACGAACAAACTGAAAAGAAATGATTAAAAGTAAAGAAACGATTAATCAATATTGGCTTCTGAAATGAAATAAATGAAAGCATTAAGTGATATATATATATATATATTTGCATATAGTATATATAATGAAAAAAAAAAGTCTACATTTTTCATTTTGCTTTAAAAATTATTAATATTTTGTTGAAATAAGTGCCACTGAAAGTGTCAGCTAAAATTTAAAAATGTAGTTTAGCTCTCATTTTCTTTGATACTTTTGGCTTTTTTCTTTTCCCCAACTTTGAAATTAATATTTCTACCAATAAAACAAAAACTGATAACAGGGTACCAATTAAATAAAGAATGAATGCACCCAAAAAGTCTTTAATTTCAAGAGTTAAATCTTTTTCTGTTGTGGCTTCATTCAGCAAGTTGCTAATTTCGATTTTAGTTAATGTTCTTTTTACAATCTGCTGAGACAATCCGGAATCAAACATTCTGTTTATATGCGTGTCCAGTTTACGTTTACAGCAAAAACCTTTCAGCATCACCATCGATATAGCCGTGCATTTTACAGGTTCGGGAGATATCTTTAAAGTGTTCGGGAAATTCATTTTGAAATAAATTTCAGGAGCAATGAGTGCTGATTTTTTAGTTCTGTAAAAATTTTCAACGACTTCTTTTGCAGGTTCGATGTCATACTTGTTCTCTTGAATGTGATCGGCTAAATCTCTGATGGATTTATGCTGGTCAGCTCTAAGTATGTTTACAACGTTGGTGCCTTTGAAACAACCAGCTCTGAACTTAGTCTGCGCAACTAATTCAGCCAATTCTTTAACATTTTGCACCCCTCGTTCTCTCAGAGGGATTGTCAGAAAAGATAAGAGTGTTGCTGCGTAACTGAAGGAAATAAGCATCGCACCTATCAACCATGCTCCCAGTAGAAAGTAATCTCGAATGTGAGAATTATATTGTAGTGTCACAGGCTCATACAAGAGACATTTGATAGTATCAAAGAAAAGATTTCCCAATGTAATTTTCTTGCGTAAAAGAATTCTAAAGATGAAAGGTGTCACTAGTAGTAATAATGCTATAGCAATCCAAAGATGCAGCGTGAAAGGATACAGAAATGTAGTGAAGCGTGGTAGTTGCCGTGGAGGATTTGTTGCAAACGTGAGATACGTAAATCTATACGGAGCACTGTAGCTAATAACTTTAAATCTTTTTTCGGTAACAGCGATTCCTCCGAGGGATATGTCAGATTCGTTACGAAGTACCATTCCGACAAGTCCAGTCCATGAGCCATTAGATAATTCTCGACCCCATTCACCATCTTCAGGATAAACAATCTCTACGTCAAATCTCAGAGAAGCCGAAAGCGTTTTTACATATTCTGCTTCTAATCCCCCATTCATAATTAATGATCCACTATCATCTTTTTCTACTTCAAATAATCCGTTCAAAGGCAATACCGCAACTCTTAGAACGGACGGAAAACCCATTGTGCATATATGGAAAGTACAAGACTAATTTTATGTAATATTAGCACGGTGTTTGGTATCTTTCTTTTAACATAAATTGATGAACCATTAAACGAAGCGAGATGCTATTAAATCATTTTGACGCTACATTTACTATTATTCGTTAATTTTGTTAACAAGTCTATTTATCGATGAATTACAAGTCGTGGAATCGATAAGATATCATATAAGCGTAGTTCAATGATTTTGAAAATCTGCTAACATAATAATATTGTCCATTCCTTTTTAAAAATAGCTTTTCTTTGAATAGATATGTATTATTTGATTATCCAAAGTTCTTATATCATTGAAACGCTATAATTATTATAATTGGGTATTCCATCAGTTGGCATTCATAAAAGGTCCATTTCCATTCATAAAAGGAAAACAGTAAATCTCAGAATCGTTGTGAACAATATTATATATAATACTTAACTTTTGTCTGTTTTGCAGTTAATTATTTATTTAGTAATATTTCTATATTCAAAATTGAGAGAATAAGAACGTTGTAAGACATTTATGAGTCACTGATTTATTATGTGTTTAATACGATTCTTTCGATATAAAAATAGTCATATTATTTAGTTAATAAAAATGTTATTAGCTTAGAATTTTTGCAAAATCATTCAATTTTATAATCTTATGTTTAATACTTATCTCTAATCTGTTTTACTGATAAATATTTATTTAATGATTCCTCTCCATTCACATCCGGGGGAACTAGATTCGCTCCAGAATCAATGAGTAAATCACTCCAGAATCAATGAATGGTTACAATGTTTAATACAACCTTTTTGTTCTAATTCAGATCTCTTCATTCACTTGACAAAACAATAATTTTAGAATATATGAACCATCATTTTAATTTTATGAGAGGTCTTCTAAAACTTTATAGATAGTAAAATTAATTTATCTTTTGTTTAAATATTGGCTTAGCAGTTTTAGTTTAGTACCAAATAATATTTTTCGTAAAGAAATAGTTATTATTAGAATGAAAGAGCAATCGTGTAAATCCAATTAAATGTGTTTCAATTACTTCAACATAGTGAGAATAGTAAGTAATTTAATGCAATATTTGGTTTCTGTATTGCAGCATGGCATAGTACTTGTTAAAGAAACTTATTTCCGATCACGTATTTCCAACGATTTTATGTTAATTTATCTAATTGTTGTAAGCCTTTGAATGAGCAATTGCTTGAGCTATTCTTTCATAACTTTAAACCACATGAACAATATTGTCGATCTAGTTTTGTTTTATCGAAACACAGCCATTCCTTTTGAGGTCAAGCACTTGCTTTAAATGTAGGTGACATTTAAAGAATATTTCTCAACTATTATTAATATTAATTTTCACTACAGTTTAATCTTTTTAACATTTTCATAAATAAGAAAAGCACAACTGGAAAGAATTTATGAGATGTTTTAATGGCATTGCAATGGTACTGTATGCCATTTGTTTTAGTAAGATAGTTTCCTTTGTCACTTCCTTCTGTTTCCAACGCTATGAAAATTCAAATAAACGACGGAATTATATTTATACACATTTAAAAAAGGCTTATTTGCCATGTGATTTTTTATACTGATATACTGTATGAAAAAGCAAATAAGTAATAAATATGTAAAAAGTGTTCATAACTTATGTGTTACTTGCAGATTTTTCATAACGCTATGTATTTCTTCTTTGTTATTACACAGGCTGTATTATAATTAGATCTAGAAAATTATATACAACTTTTCACATTAATTTATAGAGGTTATTTACTAACAATAGATTGCGTGTTATGGGTAACAAAGAATGGCTATGAATTCGCCGTTTGCATGAATTTTTAAAAATGTTTATGTATTACATTTATACTCGAATTTTTACTTTAAAGGCTTACGTTTCATAATAATTTCTGCTTATTTAAAAATGTGATTGTAAAATTCGTATATTTCAAAGAAAATAAATTACTCTACGATTGAAAAATAACAAGCGTAATAAAAATTTCTGGAAATAAAGCACACCTCGAAAGCCATAGTATTCCTTTTCCTAATATCCACTCAATTTATGGCACAGACAGTGAAAGTAATACTGCGCGCTGAAAATTACATTTTTCATATTATTAACACGCAAAAAACAAATATTTAGATAAAAATGTATTGCTTATGTTTTGAATTTATTTTGTATTAGAAAAGATATGAACGTAATAGGATACATAATTAGGAGCTCGTTTGAAGAGGAAATCTAAATTTAGACAGTAAAGCAATTTACTATTTACTTAATTTTCTCTTTTCTTCCATTTTATCATTTTAACATATTAATTTCTAATCTCGTTTATTGGATTCAACATTAAAACTAAAATAATAATAATAATAATAAAAAAAAATCAACTTATAATAATAATACAATACTCTGGGAGATACTTGTATAACAACAATATTACAAAAATGTTTATTAATAAATTATGTTAAATGAAATATAATTTTCATCTAGAGTTATCTTTTGATACTGTAAATAAAAAAATCTGGAGTGACTCCACTCGACTTTCCGAACATTTAGTAATTAACAGTTTTGTAGATAAAGTAAAGAAAGAGGTGTTGTTAAACAAACAAAAGAGAGAAAAACCATAATAGAGTGTTTGAGTATTTTTCTCCATATATTACACGACGTTTTATTTAACGCTATTGAACTTTGAGCCCATAGATCATAATGATAAAGAATCTTTCATTGTGTCCCTGTAAAAACCTGTAAATGCTAGATTCACCAAAATCTATACAGTTCGTGCAACTGTGACCTATAAGATGTGTACAAATATTTTGCTCAGATTAATAAAGGGTTCAGCCGCTATCGCACTTTTAAGATTTTGGTCCCGTAGGCCATAATGATAAAGAATTTTTCCTGGTGTCCCTGTAAAAAAACTATAAGTGCTAGATTCACCAAAATCTATAGGGTTCGTACTATGGGGACTTACAATATACGTACCAACTTTCAGCTTATTCGAACAAAGCGTTTAGACGCTAGCGTGTTCACTCACAGACAAAAACACATACATACACACACATGCACACACACACACATACACACATACATACATCATCGTAAAAATAGTGGAAATGGACTCAGGGGACCTCGAAACGTATAGAAACATCAAAATCTCAAATTCGGATTTTTGACATGATCACAATACTTTCCTCACTATAGTGTTCGGAAAGTAAAAAGGTGTATGGGTATCTGTGTATCTAAGTGTCTGTGTGCATTCTTGATCTCAGACCGTTAGTCGTAGAGCTACAAAATTAACGAGGTGGTTAGTTCAGACTATGCAGGGGTACACTTCGTCCATTTTTTAAATTTTTTCTTTTCGATATTTTTGGAATTTTTATGCAGACTACCGAATGTAAAATTGAAACTTTCCCTGTGTTTAGGAAAACATCGTTCCTTTTCTTTTGACCCTAGAAGAAATTAAATTGCAAAAACAAATGTTTACATCGAATGCTAAAATAGTTAATGATGTTTTACTGAAGAAGAATGTTAAAGAATATTTACAAAAGAAAAACTGTGTTATTTTAATGAAAAACCGATTTATTTTTTTAAGTAAAAGTTTTTTTTTTTTTTTTTTTTTTTTTTTTTTTTAAGGAGCATTTTGGACAACATTGGCTTTTTTTAATTTTCGAGCAGACGAGCAGATCTCACAGACACAAAGACTATACATGCTGTGTACACTGAGTATACCAATGATTATTTCACGTGATTAAAAAAGTTTCGTTAAAATAATTTTATGTTTTAGCGACGTAGAAATATTAGCTCCTAGGCAATATTATCTCTAATTAAAAATGATCAGCGTAGTGTAACTACAAAGGTCGAAAATGTTTTAGAACCAATCAGTCAGTAGTGTAAAGAAGATTACGTCAGTTTGGAGTGATTAGCGCGGATGCTATATAAGTGCCGCATGAGGAACACTGCCCCCCCCCCAATAAAATAAAATAAAATAAAATAAAATAAATAAATAAATAAAAAAAATTGTTACATTACATAAAAATCCTGGCAGTAAAGTTGTCAGAAGATATTTGCGTGCTATTCAAAAAGTATACCGAGGAAAAAAATTCTTTGACAGAACAATACAGAGATTATTCGTACATAACGGTTAATTTCCGTAGGGAATACTGTAAAAAATCTCACATTTAACAAAATTCTTCACTTTATCAGCCAGGATCGAACCAAAGTCCACAGTATAGTAACCGGCGAAGTTACCTCTCATTCACCGAAGTACAGTTTGCTCTGTTACTTTGCATTTCTCAATCTTGCTGTTATGCCAATTCTACGAATGAAAAACGGAAAAAAAATGTAATCACCAGAGGAAATTTATATTTGAGATTGTAGAAATTTTAGTTGCTTGTAGAAAAAATATTTCTTTTGAGAGACTGAGGTGTAATTTTAAACTAAATTTCTGTAGTTACAGAAAAAATAAATTTTATGTAGAAATGTTACAGATTTTTTTAATGTATGTATTTTTTTAAAATAGTGTACGCGTGAAATATCAGAGAAAAAAAAATTCATGGGCCAAATTTCGATTGAACTTCTTTATTGAGATGCATTCAAATTGATAAATTTTTGATGCGGATGTTTACAGGAAATGAGAAATGGGTTGTGTAAAATAATGTCAATAATGTAATCTTAAAAGATCTTAATCCAAATGCTGAGATTTCTCCTTCAACAAACGGAAAAGAACGCTTACACAAAAGGTAAAGAACGCTTAAGGTTATACTGTTCATTTGGTGGGACTGGAAAAGGATCGTGTTAAGAGCTGTTATCAGAAAATCAGACCATTACCACAGAGATATTTCTCCGTGAAAACGTTGCTAGATCACATGCCTCTTTTACCACAGGATTTAAACTTAAATAACTTGACTGACATATTTCGATCCATACACCACATTATTCCGAATTTGTGTCCAAAACTACCATTTATTTAGATGCTTTCTAAACAGCTTAAATGATAAAATATTCACTTTCTAGGAAGATGTTAAAAACTACCTGCATCGGTTCTTTAGCAAAATTCTGGGAACAAGGGATAATATAGTTACCGAAAAGATGCAAAAAGGTCGTTGAACAGAATGACAAATGTAAAATTTTCTTTTATTTTTTGTCACAAAATTGGGACGAAGTTTTGCATAAACCAAATAACAGTTTATGTTAATACTATTGGATTGTAAATAAAATCCCCTTAAAATTTTTTTTCTCGAAAGTTTTCAGAAATATATTTCTCTTCCCCGCCCCCCCCCCTCTCTTTTATTTATTATTATTACTTCCATTACCCTACTACCGTAGGTAATGGAAGTAATGTATTCAGTCCAGAATTCGAAATCGAGTTTTCAAATGATTTACATCTTTTAAACCGCCCAGACGGTGTAGTGGTTAGCGTCCCTGACTCCTACATGGTTGGGCCTGGGTTCGAATCCCGGAGAAGGCATGGATGTGTTGTTCCTATTAGGGGTAGCGATGATCGCTCATTGGGTACTCCTTCACAAATGGTCATCAATTTCAACGTCCCCCCCCCCGGCCTATGCTAAGTTGCAAATAAGTGCCGCGGCATTGGGGAAAAAAAAACCTTTTAAGGTCTGCTGGGTCCAAAAAAGTTGATTTTGGCATTTGGTCAGTATGTATGCATACGTGCGCGTGTGTGTGGGGAATCTTCCGACTATCATATCGCTGAAACAGATAAAAGTAGTACGACAAAACTTCAGAATTGAGTTAGGTCTAGTGTACAGATAAATTTTAAAACATTTGGTGAAAACTGGAAAACCAGAAGTGGGACATATAAAACCAGAAGTAGGACCGTAAGTTCGTATACCAAAAACGGATCTAACGATTTCCTTCAAAGTTGTTTTATAAACACCCTATTAGATGTCCTTTCGTACGTAATAGTTGGTTAGTTCATGAAAATTGATAGGCGTCCTGCATAAGTAGGCCAATTTAAAGCCTCACAAGTGCGTTGCTTTAAAAACGACTATACGGATTTTTTTCAAACTCGCCATATAAACTATCTTTTAAATATCCTTCCGTATGTAATTATTGTTTTCTGGTCAGTAACTGAATTTGCCAAGTTTTGGTGAAAGTCGGTATCTCAAAAACTGCTGTAACGATTTTCGTGAAAATTGCTACATATACCCCTTTTTAGATATCCTTTATCATGTATTATGTGATTATTACAGAAAATTGACAGTCATCCTGATTAGGTAAATTAGTTTTAAATGTCGGAAATGGGTATTTCAAAAAACGGCTCTACATTTTTTTAAACTATAGCTATGTAAACTCTGTATATATGTCTTTATACATGTATCAGTTTTCTCTCACAGGAAAATTGGTAAGTGTCTTGTTGGTTTAAATGGGTCCACAGAGTGAAAAGCAGAGTCTTTTACACAATCACAACATTTAATAATATAGAAAAGAAGAATAACATAATGATGGCATTTCTTGACGCACGCTTAGCAAAGCTTTCTCGTACAGACTCATATAAACCTCTCTCTCAGAGAAGCGAAGATGCGCCGTTGATTACGTAATACAGTTACGTCACATCTGACGTCATGACAGGTGTTCGCTAGTTAACAGATGATATGAGGAAACATGCATTGAAATCCAACATTTCCCCCTTTTTCAATAAATGTTTCGAAAATAAAACATATTTATGCATTATAATAGCAGATTAAAAATTACAGAAAATTATTTTTATGCAAAAGTGACTTAAAATGAGAAAAGTGTTAGTAAAGAAATATAATTATAAGCAAATAATTATGGTTAATATAATAAAATAAAATACGTAAAATATAAGCAGTTAATTTCTTAATGAAAACACAGCTTAAATATATATATATTTTTAAGTTCATCAGTCCTGAGTATTAAGTCCTATCATATCACAACATTTTTCATGTTTATATGCATTTAAACTTTTTGTTAAAATATCTGCAGGTTGTTCATCTGATGAAATATATTTAATGTCTATTAGTTTATTATTGTAAACTTCTCGCACAAAATGATGACGAATGTCAATGTGCTTAGAGCGATTGTGATGAACAGGATTTTTTACTAATCTCAGTGCGGATTGATTGTCGCACATGATTGCAGTTGGACTTGATACAATTTCAGGATCCAGTTCTTTTAAGAAATTTCTAACATGAATTGTCTCTTTTGCGGATTCGGACAGAGACATATATTCAGATTCTGTTGTGGATAGAGCAACGGTTCGCTGCTTTCTAGATTCCCAAGAAATAGGTCCACCGGCATATTTAAAGACATATCCTGTATATGATTTTCTATCATTTATATCCGATGCCCAATCGGCATCAACAAATGCTGTCAATGGTTTATCGTCTCTGTAATACACAATTCCTAAATTTCTAGTGCCATTGAGATACCTTAGTATTCTTTTAGCAGCTATCTAGTGAGGTTTTCCTGGATTGTTATTAAAGTGACTTAAATAATTTACAGCATGGGTGATATCTGGTCTGGTAGCAACCGATAGATACATAAGAGGACCAATTAATTGTCTATAAGGAATTTTTGACATGCATGATTTCTCTTCTTCTGTATTTGGACACATTTGTTTAGTTAATTTTACACTGTTATCTAAAGGTGTATTTACCACTCTAGAATCTTCCATATTACATTTATTTAATAAATCTTCAATGTATTTCTTTTGTGTTATAGTGATGCTGTCCCTATATTGATTACATTCAATGCCTAAGCAATAATGCAGAAGGCCCATATCTTTCATTTTGAAAGATTCTGCTAATTTATTTCTAATATCAAAATAGTGCTCTTCACTTTTAGTGAGACAAATTAAATCGTCGACATAGACGATTATAATAGCATCAAAAGGATATTTTGAGTAATAGACACATTTGTCGGAATTCAAAGGGTTAAATTTCATTTTTCTCAATTTCTCATCTAATTTCTTAAACCACTGTCTTCCTGACTGCTTAAGGCCATACAAAGATTTTTTTAATAAACACACTTTATTTTCGTGTATATCATTTTCAAAAAATTCAGGAAGCTCCATAAAAATTTCTTCATGTATATCACCGTTAACATATGCCATAATGAAATCTAACTGGTATGCTGTGAAACCATTTTGAATAGCATACGCGATTGCAGTTCTTATAGAACTTAATCTGGCTACTGGTGAAACATTTTCCTCAAAATCTATACCTTGTTTCTGTGAACACCCTTTGGCAACCAATCTGGCCTTAAATTTTTCAATTTGACCATCTGGTTTGAATTTTGTTTTTAAAACCCATTTACACCCAATTACCCTTTTATCTTTTGGTCTATCTACAATTTCCCAAGCGTTTTGCTTAACTAAAGAATCATATTCTAATTTCATCGCGTTCTCCCAATTTTTAGCATAATCTCCATTTAGCGCGTCGATTACGCTGGGATTAATTTCATTAAATGAGTTATCAGCTAATTGAGAAGTTTCATCTTTATATTTTGTATCTGTAATATATTCCTTATGAGACTTTTGAAAGTTCCAACTTTTAATTTTTTTAGGTCTGCCGGGACCACGTTTAAAAGGAGGATTGTTTATCCCTTCCTCTTGTTTACATTTACCGTCAGCACTCTCCTCCCCTCCACTCATATCTTCCACGTTCCCCCCTTCAGAAAGAGAGTCGCTCGCTTCCCCCCCTTTCCAAAAAGAGAAACTTTCTCCGTTGAACTCAGGGGGATGGGAAATCAATCCGCTGTTTTCCCCCCTTTGATCGCTGCGGATGTCTGCGGTTTGAGTAGGGATAGGAGTTTCATTTTTAATATTACAATCATTGCATTTATTCTCAGACGGCAAAATTAATTCTAATTGATCAGTAGTGGCTGAATCATTTGTTTCAAATTCGTCTATAAATCGAACATCACGACTTATGACAATTTTTCTGGTATCCTTATTCCATAATCGGTAAGCGCGTGATTCATTTGAATAGCCAACGAATATATGTTCGTTTGACCTAGCTTCAAACTTCCCTTTTGATTTTTTATTTAGAACAAAACATTTCTGTCCGAAAATTTTAAAATAGTTAAAAGTTGGTTTATAACCGAAAAACAATTCGAAAGGTGTTTTATTTTCTTTAATTCCTTTAGTGGGACACCTGTTTCTAATATATGCAGCGCAATTTACTGCTTCAGCCCAGAATGTATTTGGAAGGTTTGATTGCATTAATAAACACCTCGCCATTTCGCATAATGTACGATTTTGTCTTTCAATTCTAGAATTTTGCTGAGGTGTCATTGGAGATGAATATTCGCGTTTAATACCGCATTCTTCAATATATTTATTGAATTCCTCGCCACAATATTCCAAACCATTATCAGTATGTAGTATTTAAATTCTTTTTCCTAATCGATTTTCGACTGCCGCTTTATATCTCCGGAACGCGTACTTAGCTTCATCTTTTGTTTTTAGAAAATTTACTTCAATGTAACGAGATTTATCATCCAAAAAAGTAATAAAGTAACGTGATCCGCCATGGGATTTAACATTTATAGGGCCACATAAATCAGAATAAACTACTTCTAATAATTCCTTACTATGAAATTTGTTTTCTTTACAAAATGGTTTCACAGTTTGTTTAGACTGAATGCATACTTTACAATCTTTTAAAGAATCTTTTTCATTAAAATTTAAATCTCTTAACATATTTTCAGATTTTAATAATTTTAAATCTTTTTCATTTAAATGCCCTAATTTTAAATACCATTCATTTATGAAAGTTGCTTACCTGAGTTGATGCAGCGATATCCACCTGCGGCTGAAAAAAATATAAATCACCTTTTCTCGTAGCACTTATAATCTGAGAGCCGTCCTGCTCCGTAATTTTTGCACCTTTTTCGGTAAATATAACTCGGCAGTTGTTTGCAGTAGCTTTTGACACAGACATTAAATTGCATTTCAATTTTGGAACGCACAAAACATTTGTTAACTTTAAATTGGTTACACCGTGATTACCGGGAACTTTTAATTTGACTGTTCCAACACCTGTGATCTCCGCTGTTTCATCTACAGCTAATTTTATAAATGATCCAATTCTAGGTTCGAAATCTGTAAACATATTCTTGTTATGAGCCATATGTGATGTCGAACCGCTGTCGAGACACCACTCGGAATGTTCTTGGAAAGAGTTACTGGCTGCCATCGTGAACTCTGTACTATCTTCAACCATAAACGATCTTTCTTTGTATTTATTCGATGAAGTGAATTTTCTGTCTGAGATCGTCTTTCGGCATTCTGAGGCTTTATGACCTACTTTTGAACAGTAATTGCATTTGAAGATTGCATAATTTCTCTCGCCGTACGTGTTCTTGTTCTAAACAGGCTTTAAGATTTCTCTTTTGTTCTTTTCAGGAAGATTTTTCTTGTGAGTTGTAAAATACGCATTTGACGATTCTTGATGCTTTTTATTTTTTCTTGACTCATATTCTTCCATCATTTTAATTTTTAGAGCTTCAGGCTGCGGCAATTCATCTCTTGGTTCTATGGCGCACCTGAAATTTTCATAGTTGTCAGGAATAATGTATAAGAGCAAAATTGATAATAGATCTTCGGCTACTTGAATGTCCATTTCTTTTAGCTTGTCCACTATATCAAAAAAAATATTGAGGTGATCGGACATATTTTCACTATCAGACATTTTCTTAAAGAGTAGCTGCTTCAATAGGGTGGCTTTCTTTGCCGGTCCTCTCGATTCGTAAACTTCTTTTAATTTATTCCATACTTCATTTGAGGTGGTACAATGTTTAATATGACACAACTCACTTGGGGTAATTGCTAGGATTAAATCGGCTCTTGCTTTAAGGTCATTTTCGAGCCATTTTTCTTCGCCTTCGGCGCCTTCATCGGGCTTAATTTTCGTTCCGTTAGCATAACTCCAGTGATCATTCTTGATTAAAACAGCTTCTATCTGCAGCTTCCATGTGTCAAAATTATTTTTGGATAACTTTTCTATATTTAATACTTGCGACCATAGGCGCCGACTTTTGCTTTTCTCTACGGGGGCGAGATTTATTGCTGACAACCGGTTGAAGGTGGTGAAGGGGGGGGGGGAGTATCGAAAAAGAATTATTAAAAAATCACATTACTAGAAATTAATTAATAAGGAAATGACTTAATTATATAGCAATTTATTAATTTTTATTCTTTTACAATTGCTCTTACTTTCAAGGAACATCATTATTTAGAGCAAACCAAGTTAATGTTACACCTTAGCTCCGTACGTTTAAGGCGACCCGGCATTTTTTCTACTCTTTTTTTAGGACTGAGTACTATTAGTCTCAATCTACGAATTTTTACGATACCAGTTTTACGATAGTTGGACATTTATCGAAATCTAAAATTTGTCGAAAATGTAATTCAATAATTTGAAAGAGATGTTATAATTTGAAAAATAAAAAAATCTGGAGTGGCTCCACTCGACTTTCCGAGCATTGAATAATTAACAGTTTTATAGATAAAGTAAAGAAAGAGGAGTTCTTAAACAAACAAAAGAGAGAAAACCATAATAGAGTGTTTGAGTATTTTTCTCCATATGTTACAAGATGTTTTATTTAAAGCTACTGAACTTTGAGCCCATAGATTATAACGATAAAGAATTTTTCGTTGTGTCCCTGTAAAAACCTATAAATGCTAGATTCACCAAAATGCTTATAAATAGTTAGTGCAACAGTGATTTATAATATTCATATAAATTTTCAGCTCAATTAAATAAGATGTTTAGATGCTATCGCACTTTTAAAAATTTGGTCCCATTGGCCATAATGATAAAGAATTTTTCTTTGTGTCCCTGTAAAAAAACTGTAAGTGCTAGATTCTCCAAAATCTATACAGATTGAGTATTTGTGACCTATAATATGTGTATAATTTTTTTGCTTAATTGAATAAGGCGTTTAGATGCTATCGCACTTTTAAGATTTTGGTCCCATAGGCCATAATGATAAAGAATTTTTTTTTTGTGTCCCTGTAAAAAAAGTATAAGTGCTAGATTCATCAAAATCAATAGGGTTCGGGCTACAGTGACTTGCAACATGCGTACTAACTTACAGCTCGAGCAAACCGTTTAGACGCTAGCGTATTCACTCACACAGACATGCATACACACACATACATCATCGTAAAAATAATGAATACGGACTCAGGGGACCTCGAAACGTATAGAAACATCAAAATCTCAAATTCGAATTTTTGACATAATTACAGTACTTTCCTCACTATAGTGATCGGAAAGTAAAAACTAATAGTCCTCTGTATTAAACTAAATATCGCTTTTGCCAGAATTTCATCTTTTTTTTTTTTTTTTTTTTTCTTTTTTTGAAAGAAAACGAAAAGGACATTATCAATTTTTTCTTTTTTAAATAATTTTGAAGTAGAAAATAAAAAGTGCGCGTGCAAAATGAAATAAAAAATAAAACAAGATAATTAAGTTTGAGTTGGTAATCTATGTAATATTTCTCTAACATGGTCCAGTTATGATTATATTTTGTTGAAACGATACGATAATGATCTATTCCTTTTGAAAGGGGCTGTGACAGCATCTGTCACACTTCACCATAGGATTTCGGAAGAGCCCTTCTCAAAAGGTTAATAAAATACGCAATTGAAAAAAAAAATAATGTTTATAAATGGGCAATATTTAAGCGCGCGCTCTCAGCTCAATGACCTAATAAGAAAAAATGACGACATTTGTCTTATGAGATTATTTAATTTATTAATTTATTTATTTGGTGAGATTTCAATAAATTCTTTATTTCTCCTTTTATGGAGATAATTTAAACTCCTCAAACGGGGGAGGGTGGAAAGGAGATGGAAATAAGGATTCTAATGCATTAAGAGATAATGCCCCAAAATGATTTAATTCCTGCTATTAATATATTGCTTCATTTTTTTTTTTTTTTTTTTTTTTTTTTTTTTTTACATATACATTTTGTTTATATATAAACATGGATAAGACAAAAATTTTTCTGAAAGCTAGAAATGCAAGGGAAAATAGATTAGCAATTTAGTTATGAAGCAGATAAAGAAGGTTGATAATTAAGTAAAAAAAAAAAAAAAAAAAAAAAAAAAAAGTAAATTTGCTGCATAAATCTTAAGTTGTAAATCTGCAGCACTACTGTACATTACTTGCTACTCAAAAAATTAAAATAAATTAAATCATATATAGACGCAATCTCCTTCAGTCCCTTCTGGGATTAACTAGTTTTTTTTTTTTTCAGAAACTTTATTTATCACCTAATTATAGGTGTATTATGAAATGTTATTAACAAGCAAAGTAATTTTTACAGAAAAATCAGAAATAACATTTTTTTTTTTTTCACTTTAGAATTTTTAAATTCTTTTTTCTACAGTTTTCTATATTTTGTCATAAAATTTTTGTTTTACGCATAAGAGTATGTGTTATAACTGTAGGAGTGGATTTTGAAATCTACTAAATATTATTTGAGAAAAAAAAAATAATAAATAAAAAGTATATATCTACCAGTCTATGCAAAAATTTGAAGAAAAAACAAGTTTTATTTTTAATATTTTTTCTTCTAAAAATATTACAAAATCCATTCCTAAATCTTTTAAATAGCTTCTATTAATCATTCAAATATATATGTACAGATATATTAAGTCTTTTCTTAAATATCTATGGAAGTTACAGCATTTTGAAGATCATCAACACATGAAAAAATGCAAACTGAGAAAACAAAATTTTAAACTTTAAAAGCGTTTTTACTACATTTATAAAGATCAAATAAATTTCAAAATTTTGTATTTGAAAATGTAAATTATGTGTGTTATTAATGTTTAACCTGAATTTTGCCATTGCCAGCAGCAGAATAAATATGCACAGCAAATTGCAAGTTTTCTTTTTTTAATGAAATATATTATATAAAAAACTGATAAGTTTAAGCAAACATTTTTGAATAAGCGTAGTCTAATAAAACATGAACCACTAATACTTAAATTAAGCAATTTCAGTAATTGTTGTTTGCGTAATATTTGATATTATACACAACAGCATTCTAATTAATGAATAAATTTTTGTAATTAAGGAATACTAATCTTGTGAGAAAGCAACAAGAATTGCAAATCCATATAATAATTCTTTCGAGTCAAATAATTAAGCACTGCATTTCATTAAATATATATATATATATATATATACATATATATAAATATATATATACACACATATATATATAAATGGTAAGAACGGGTGCAACGTGGGAAGAATTGCTGCTTTCCAGCTGATGAAATGTCGTGCTTAATCCCTTCGATTCGAATCGATAATTGCGTAAGTTTGCACTTTCTGGTGTTTGGTTGCAATGTTTCTATTGATCATCATTCAACACCAGTATTTCTGTGCATTCTTCTATGGATATGTGATACATGATTATATAAGATAATTTTAAAGAAAAAATGTCAGACTTCGAAATTTCAATTGAATTGAAAAAATTTTTGGTAATTTGAGTTTCCAACGAAAAGTCATCATTTTAAAAAATGAAAAGTAAGGAAATAAAACATGTGACAAACTTAATATTGTTTTCTCTCTAACATAAACTTCTTACAACAGCAGCAAAATTTTAAATTTTGAGAAAAGAATTTTCTCTATTTTAATTCACATTGATAACTCAACAGTTTTAGTTTATTAAAGTATTTTTAAAATAAATTTATAGCCACATAATTCTTAATTTTGTGTGTGTGTGGGGGGGGGGGGGATCAATATTAATTTATATTGATTAACTTAATAATTTCGATTCTCAAAGCTTCAAAATTTAAAACAACATACTTAAATTTCAAGGTACTTTAACCAAATTTTCAAAATACTTAATTTTTTTTTTTTTTTGTTTTTTTTTTGTTTCTGAACATAATAATAATAATAATAAAATTAATAATAATGGTTAATAATTAATAAGTGTATAAGTAATTTAAAATATCATCTGTGAATTTCCTTGATAAATAACCTGCTGATAAATGCACTACTTTTTATGCATATAATAAAAAAACTTTTTTTTTTTTTTTTAATTTATTGATTTACTTTATTTTTAATCGATTTTGTAATTTTGACAGCTTTAAAAGCATTAATAATATTTTCAAAAATTTAAACGATGTACAAACTGCTATTTGCCTCTAGAAGTCCTCAAATCTCAAGATAAACATTGAAAAAGCTTACCTCGTTTTTCAGCTTTATTTTAAATCTCCAGTTTTTCTTTGAAAGGTCCTAGAATACCCTTTTAACTATCGACGCAGTAGGAAGGCACTTGCAACTCTATTTTTCGGTTCAGTAGTAAATAAGTAAATCGAAGAAAATAAACATTTTTCAATTCATTAGATAAAATTCAAAAATTCAAATTCCCTTTACTTAGAAAGAACAGTTAAATTTATGTTTGTCTTTTTGGTAAAGAAGCAGGATAAAGATTAAATGATTAAGACTTACAATGAAAATTATTTCAAAGATACTTTTGCCTTAATTTTTCTCCATCAGATATGGCCTAATAATTTGGATGAGCTAAAAGATAAAAAAAAATTACCGAGCCTCAACTGTAAAAAAATCTCAACTGAATTCTTCTTTTCATTCTTTCCAAGCAAAGCTCATTGAGAGGGTGAGGGGGAATTTATTTTCGCAGTTCCAATGGTTTTCATGGATGTTTTTATGGCGCCTAGAAGATGGTGGATATATGGAATTTCTCCGGATATATGCAATAGCTCATCAGGGTGTTTCTGTCATTGTACCTAACTGTCTAAAATCTAGACATACAGGCAATTCTATTATTGTAATCTTCTTTTTTGATCTATAGAATTTATTCCGATTTCAAAAGACCAATGTGTTGTGTTTAACACTTAAAGAGCAAAGATCTCATAGTAACGCCTGTCTTGGTTAAAGATATGAAAACTGAAAATTATCCCACCCAGTCTTTGTGTGTTTTGGGGTTTACGATAAAAACTTGCACTTTAAAAGTACAGGACAAAAGATAACCCATAGTTACAAAAAGTCAAAATTAACAAAAGGTAAAGGAAAGGTACAAAAATCTTAACAAAAGTTGAAGATAGCTGGTAATTTTTCGGGGCATCAAATCACATATGTTATTGTTTACTTTTGTTGTATGTTTAACTTGAACAAACTGTAACAGACTCATTTTTAAAAGCCTGTCGCCTGCTCTATTTTGCGATGAGACCCTGAAAAGGGGTTCTCTCATCTCGATCAGCTTCTCTCGCACAAAAGAAGCATTGTATAAAGTATACATCATGTTTTCTACTAATCCGTCGGTAAAGAAAGAAGGAGAGAAGAAAACAAAACATTTCAATGATGTGAAAATTTTCATTAAAATTCAAGTTTGTGATAAAAATATTATTTTCACGTTTTAAATTTTTACCCGTTGGAAGCACGGGGGCGAAAAGATACTTTCGCCCCCGTGAAAAATTACAGCGGGGGCGACCGCCCCCGCTGCCCCCGTTAAGTCGGCGCCTATGCTTGCGACATATTTAATCAGCTATAATAGCTTCTTTATAAAAACAGAATCAAAAGTACTTTCGATTTCAGCCCTTAGGCTTAGCAGTAAGTCACACTTTCGTTTTAGCGAATGTTAATTTAAATTTTTAAAAAGTCCGCAGTAAGATGCGTGTCTCTGGGCCCATAACCATTGTTGGTTTAAATGGGTCCACAGAGTGAAAAGCAGAGTCTTTTACACAATCACAACATTTAATAATATAGAAAGGAAGAATAACATAATGATGGCATTTCTTGCCGCACGCTTAGCAAAGCTTTATCGTACAGACTCATATAAAGCTCTCTCTCAGAGAAGCGAAGATGCGCCGTTGATTACGTAATACAGTTACGTCACATCTGACGTCATGACAGGTGTTCGCTAGTTAACAGATGATATGAGGAAACATGCATTGAAATCCAACATGTCTAATATGTGAGGTTCATTTTACGTCTTCTGACCACATTATATCCAAAAATTGCATATAATGCACGTAATAGTGGATAATGGAAGTCGTGGGGTTGTTTGTTACATACCATATCTTTTTTTAAAGATTATCAGCTCTATGAGCTTTTTCCACTTCTGCTTAAGGGCCCGCTTCACTCACCGCCGCTGGAAGCCGAAGCTAATGTTATTCTATGGGAAATTTTTCTTTACAAATAACTTATTAACTAATGCATATTTTTAAATTCTGTTTTCCCATTCTGAAAATTCCCAGCTGTTAAATTGACGGACCTTTTTTAAAAAAAATTATTTAAAAAAATTTTTATATTTTACTTTGAAACTGCAAAATACGAATTTTCAATATGTGAATTTTTTTCATTTTGCAATTTCAAAATAAAATATTAAAAAAAAAAAAAAAAAAAAAAAAAAAAATACATTTTTGATAAAGGTCTGTCAGTTTAACAGTTGAGAATTTTCTGAATTTAAAAACAGAATTTAAAAATATGTATTAGTTAATAAGTTATTTGTAAAGAAAATTCTCCCATAGAATAACATTGGCTCGGGCTTCCGGCGATGGTAAGTGAAGAGGAACGTTAAGTTCAATGTTTCATCAAAAACAGGAGGCCAATTTAGCTGCAGCTATATATTTTTAGAAATTTGATTTGCCACCAAGTAAAATAATAAAATTTAGCACCAAATTATTGGTTGTAGATAATTTTTTATAATGAGCGCCACCTTTTTAATGAAACATTCAATAATTACGTATGTTTAATATTAACGTAAACTATTATATTTAACAATATAATATCAGAAACCATTCATTGCAACTTAATTATGCTTTGCTAGTGTATACTTAAATATATTTCACTATGCAGTTCCAATCCGTTTTTAATTCTGATAAATTTTTGATTTTTAGGTTGATTTCTTTAGAAATCGACCTATTGCAATCACTTCGTTTATCTATCTATCTATCTATCTATAATGAAAATTTTGTCATCACGATAACTCCCGAAATAATACTCCAAATCGAACCAAATTTGGACAGCGAATTGATCTTATAAATATCTTGGATGAGTTCGATAACCAAGTAGCTCCGACTTTTAGTTTTCAAGTGGCAGCCACTTGAACATTTCAAACCGACATTGTAAAAAGCATATTTAAAGCAAGATTTGCTTGAATTTTGTTGTAAATACAGGTCACATAAGGGTCTCAATGAAGTTTATTAATGAAGTTTATCCGCCATTTTTAATAAAGTGGCAGATTTTTAAGTTAAGCGGGACCACTTGAAATCAGGCTACCACTTGAAAATTTAAAATCACTATAACTTCCGAAATAATACTCCAAATCGAACCAAATTTAGACAGTGTCTTAACTTATCGTATAAATATCTCAGATGAGTTTATTAACCAAGTTGCTCCGCCATTTTGTTTTCAAGTGGACACCACTTGAAAATTTCAAATTCATATTGTAGAAAGCGTATTCCGAATTTGTTTGAAATTTGATGTAAATATAGACCACGTAAGGGTCTCAATGAAGTTTATTAATGAAATTTATCTTTCATTTTTAATAGAGTGGTAGATATCTTAAGTTAAGCGGGTCCACCTGAAATCACACTACCACTTGAAAATTTAAAATCACAATAACTTCTGAAATAATACTCCAAATCAAACCAAATTTGGACTGTGCCTTAACTTATCTTATAAATAACTTAGATGAGTTTGTTAATCAAGTTGCTTCGCCATTTTGTTTTCAAATTCAAGTTGCAAAAAGCGTATTTCGATTTTTTTTTTTTTTTTTTTTTTTTTTTTTTTAATTTTGATGTATACATAGATTTTACAAATGTCTCAAATAACTTTATTAATGAAAGTTATGCGCCATTTTTAATAAAGTGGCGGATATCTTGAGTTAAGCGGGACCACTTGAAATCAGGCTACCACTTGAAAATTTAAAACCATGATAACTTCCGAAATAATACTCCAAATGGAAACAAATTAGAACAGTGTCTTATCTTATAAATATCTTAGATGAGTTTGTTAACCAAGTTGCTCCGCCATTTTGTTTTCAAGTGGAGACCACTTGAAATTTTCAAATTTAAATTGTAAAAAGCGTATTCCGAAATTGTTTGAATTTTGATGTAAGTACAGACCACATAAGGATCTCAATGAAGTTTTTTAATAAAATATATCCACTATTTTTAATAAAATGGCAGATATCTTAAGTTAAGCGGGACCACTTGAAATCAGGCTCCCACTTGAAAATTTAAAATCACGATAACTTCTGAAATAATACTCCAAATCGAACCAAATTTGGACAGTGATATTATCATATAATTATCTTGAATGTTTTCACTGTCCCGACATCTTGTTTCTAAGTTTCAGCCACTTGAAATCACACTGCCACTTGAAAATATGCCATTATGATAACTTTTAAAATACTAAACTGATTCAAAAAAAAATTTGGATAGTGAACTTATGGTTCAAATATCTAGGATAAGTTCACTTGTTGACTTGATCCGCAATTTTATTTCCAAGTGGCGATCACTTGAAAATTTGTCATTATGGTAACTTTAGTAATACAGAATCAATTCGCATCAAATTTGGGTAGTGGATATATCATTCAAATATCTCAGATAAGTTCGCTAGGCATCTCACTCCGCTTTTTTTTCCAAGTTGTGCCACCTGAAAATTTCTTATGACGATAATTTTTGAAATACTGATTTAATTTATACTAGAACTGGACAACGAACTTATCATACAAATATACTGGATAATTTCGCTGCGCAAGTTGTTTTGCCATTTTGTTTCCAAGTCGCAGCCACTTAGACTGCCACTTGAAAATTAGCTATAATAATAACTTTTGAAACACGGCACTGATTTAAACCACAGTTGGACAGTGAACCTAAGCTTCAAATATCTTGTATGTGTTTCCTGGGCAACTTGTTCCACTGTATTGTTCCAACTGGCGGCCACTTGAAAATTTTTTAGCACGGTAACTTTAAAAATACTTAATCAATTCAAATCAAAGTTGAAAAATGGATTTATTATTCAAACAAGAAAAATCTAGAAAATTCACGTAACTCGTGAACCAATCACGTTATTGCGCCCATCTTTGGTATATCGATAATAAGTATTTTCTCGCCAAAAGTCGCCAAAAAAGTCGCCATAGGGGAAAAGTCACCAAATTTGGCGCCAAATCCATTACCTGCGTTACTGGATCTTTTTAATGCATGTTTGAGCAAAAATTAGGCTATTTTAATGCTAAAACAAACTAGAAATGCAGAAAACTAACATTTTATCAACTTACTAAGCCTCTTTGAAAGAATTTCTACAAAAAAAAAAAAAAATTATTTTGAAATTTGCAACGATATTTTAGATGAGCAACTTTTTCTGCCATTTTGATCGAAGTGCTAGCCACTTACTTTTTCAACGCAATGACTTTTCAGATTTTGAATTAATTCGAACTATATGTGTACAGTAGACTTATATCACAAATACATTTCATATATTTGTCAACTTAACTCACCATTTTGTTTCCAAGCGCCCGCCACCTGAAAAATTTAAATTCACATAAAAAGGTATTTATGAACCGATTTGCTTAAAACTCCATGTGTGCATAGCCTACATGAATATTTCTACCAAGTGCATTAATAATTTTTAGCCGCCGTTTTAAAACAAAATGACGGCCACTTGTTAAGGAAAAAGAAATCAACCTACAATTCCGAATAAGCCGGAAGGACTTGTTTTTTTTTTTTTTTTTTTTTTTTTTTTCTCCCCTACCAAATGGATAAACTATGCCTCGTAAAGTTTCATTTGAAAATTATCTGATTTTGAAAAGAATGAAGTAATTGAAATATTTTTTTTTTTTTTTTTTTTTTTAATTTGCGTAGCATTTAAACAAACATGTGTTATTTGGTTTAAGACTAATTTTTATAGAAAGTATTCAATTTACTAATGTAATATCATTCTTTAAATTAATTTTTAAGTGAAGGTATTTTTTATATCTTTTAATAACTTATTCCTTATTTATGTTAACATTATTTTTAGGATATAGAATATTGCTAACGAAAAATGCATAATTTTAATATTTAACGTTGCATTTCCCTTTTTCATAACATAATAAAACCTCTATCGTACAAATTAGAAATTACAGAACAACTTCAGAAATAATATTTTTCACTTAGCTGTCATGGGAAAATTCTATTTGCAAATTTAAAAAGGTAATTCATTTTTTACATTAACTTGAAATCAAATGGAGTTCAAGTATGTTTCTGAAGAGAAAGTCTGTAAGTAAGAGAGGCAGCAGGACATTCCCATGCACTTAGTCAAGAGAGAACAAGTTCTGTCTATATTTGTACATTACGAACGATACATAAACCTTTAAAACTGCACTTTGATGATGTGACTATATAAATTAATATATGAAGTTCTTATTACCATTATTCAGTTATTTTAGAGACTTAAATAAGAAATATTCAGATAAAACAAAGTTTTTTGAATAAATGTTTTTGAAAATTATTCGTTAGTACACAAATATACTATACTCCTTTATATGTATAAGTACAACACAACCGTATCATAAATGATCGGATGCTTTCGATCCTTGACATTTTGTCAAATATCTAGAAAAGTACTTGACGAGCTATCCGGAAAATTTAAGAGTGTAAAAAACGTGATACACTTCATATATTCTTTGAAAATTTTGTCTCGAAAGGAAAAAGGGGATCAGTAAGAAATTACAGAAGAAACAATGCTTGGGATCACCTTGTAAAAAATAGTTCTAAAGGTGTTTTGGAGATACAGCATATGATTATGGTACGTGTAATAATTATTCGTAATCCAATATATGAAAATAGCAATCATATTCAAGAAAATATAATGTTTCTTAAAAAAAAAAAAAAAAATGGTAATAATATGCAAAGTACAGTAAAGTCTCGTTCGTACAACGCGGTACAAGTTTGCCTCATGAATATTACAATTTTATTCTTTAACACAATTAATTTTATATAAAAGTAACTGCTTTATATACAAAAACTAAATCGAGTGTATGTACCAAAAGATTGGTACTCTAAAAATTTAGTGGTGTTAAAAAATAAAGCTGTTTTATTTATTTGTCATCTCTGCCACCGCGTTGTACGAGACTTCACTGTATTTAATCCAATGCAATACCCTTTTTAGAAAACTTTTCACTCTACATTAGAGACAACATATTGTAAGCAAAATATAAAAATATTTAGCATTGATGAAATATTAGTATTTTTATTAAAGGATTTTTAACTGCATGTGCGCGAGCTAAATATATTGAGCTTATTAGCTCAATATAATTCCAGATTATATAAAATTAGCAGATTATATATCTGTAATGTAAAACAAAAGGCTCCAAAACCTCGGAGATATAGCACAAATTTTACGATTTCCGTTTGCGAATTTTATACAATCCGTAATATATAAAATAAATACATAAATAAGAATTATAAAATCATAAATTATATAAAATCCTTATAATCTGCAAGCAGAAATCGTAAAATTTACACTATATCTCCGAGGTTTTGGAGTCTTTTGTTTTACATTATGTTTAAAGCTTGCCTGCAGACATAATTCAACAAGATAATACAAGACCGTCTGTGATAGACAATGCACAAGGTTTTTTTTTTTTTTAATCCACACAACAGATTGCGTTACCGTCTTTCTGCCTAATACCGAACACATCTGGTTGTGGTGGATGATTGAAATACGATTGGCTTAGATAGCACATACGAACTGCTGCTACCGAAGATCAATTTGGTCAATGTCTGAAAGAAGTATGGAATTACGTACACATCTGAAACCTCTTTAATTCAATGTCGGTGTGTGGAGCAAAAAAAAGTTTTGATTTGACTAAATTTATCAACTTGAAGGTGGCTATATTTTCAATAATTTCTTTTTGTACTATTTGTTGCTTATGTAATAAATTTAATATTAATATTTAGTCTTCGGTTTAGTCTTGTATTATGAATGACCAGCAATGTATCTATTTATATAATTTGCAAGAGAGATGATGATTCCGGTTCGTACTCATCTTTATAGCAAGTTGGCTCACATACTCTGGTTAATTTTAAATAATCTGGCGTGTCACTCACACTAATTTCTCTTACCCTGAAATTTAATACTATAATTGCAGGTTGGAGATTAAGAGGTAAGATAACGTGTACTGTTCCGTAAACCTATGCTAAAACAATTCAAATTCGGCTTCGACATAGTTTTATATCATAATTAGTTCTGTGTGAGGAGGGGTACCGCCCTCCTCAAACCCCCGTTTCATGACTGCCCCTACATTTATATAGAATTTAAATCTGTTATTAAAATCAAAAGTTAACTTAAAATTATTCTGGCAACTTTAAGACATCTTTCACGCAACATTCCTTAAGTTATCAGTCTTGATCAACAAACTTATCAGTCTTGATTAAACTTTTCCAGCAACAATCTTATATTAACTTGAAAATACAATTTTTGGATCCCCTGAAATTATTCGTTTTTAAGTTACTCTAAGAGACACAGACAAAGATCAAACGTTAAAAAACTTGACTTCAGTAACCAAGAAGCCTCAAAACTTGTAAATATACAAAAACAAGCAATGAATATTTAGCTTAAAAACATAGATTATTTACCATTTGTCTATGAGGAATTAGTTTCAATTCCTGAGCAGCTTTCTTGAACATGGTAAAATATTTTAGCAAAGCAATTCCACTAACAATAAAAATGAATGTTATCGCTTAAATATTTGCTGTCCTGTATATCTTTTGAAGATTATGTACAGACAACAGGTGCACCTAAATATAATCCTATAGTAATAATAAATGGCACAATCTAAAATACACTTCCATCAATTTTCAGCTGTTGTCGCACTATAATCTAGTTCTTTTGCTTAGCCCTGTAAATAAACAGTGAATGATTCCCTACCGTATTTTACGTGAAACATGTTTTTACGCATATAAAAAATATATAGGTACTTACGTATTATCGCAACCAGGCCAAAATTCGCATAAATCGCCAAATTTGGCGACCCTACTTACGGCAACCCTACGTGTTATACGTGGTTTTTCGTAAAGAAATTATTTTGCTTACTGGTTAGATTGAATGCCGTGAAATACTTTAACTAATACTAATAACTTAACTAATAATAATAATAACTTAATAATAATAATAATAATAATAACTAATAATAATAATAATAATAATAATAATAATAACTAATAATAATAATAATAATATACTTATAATAGTAATAATAATAATAATAGTAATAATAACTTAATAATAATAATAACTAATAATAATAATAACTTAATTAATACTAAAAACTTAACTTTCTTACTCAAACTTACAAATCGCGCCAACCTGGTTGCGATAATACGTAAGAACCAATATATATTCATTTCATTTGGTTTAGTGTTGTCTATAGATGTTAAACTCTACTTACCTGCAATTTCCCCCATAGACGTAATGTATTTAAATTATCTTGGGTGTCCCTGCACACGAACCATTTGCTTCATCTCAACGAAAAGCTTAGTGTAGCATCCCTATATCATACACATTTAGAATACCAAGTTTGGACTTTCTGCTACCATTTGTTTTTGAGATATGCTGATAACAGACAGACACACAGACCAACCGCTAAAAACATGATTTTCGGATTCAGAAGACCTCAAAAGATGTAAATATGACAAAAACGCACTTCCAAAAATTTGACCCTAAAACAGTACTTTCTCTACCGTATGGGTAAGAGAAAGTAAAAATCTAATTATCCGAACGATAAGTTGTTTAGTCCGACGGATTCAGAAAAAATTCGTCTTTCAATTGGTACCTTCTTTGTCACGAAGTTTTGATTAGATTTTTTAAAATTAATTAAAATATGAAAATAATAACTGGTAACTTAAAAATTGGACATTTAAATTTATAATTGTTGCCAAAAAAATTTACGAGTTATTATTATTATTATTTTTTTTTTTATATAAAAGGAAATGTACTTTCACGCAAAAATTAAAAAGTTATAAAATATTAAATTAGCTCGAGCATATAAAAATATGAAAATAGGGCAAAAAAAAAAAAAAAAAAAAAAAATCATAATTTTTTTTAATATACTTGAATTTTAGATTTTTTTTCTTTGCTGTTTTGTTTAAATAGTATGGTTTTGGCACGGATGAATCGCGCTTGGCATGAAAGCCAATTCATTGATAATCCTGGGTAATATTTTAAAACTAGTATATAACCCCGTCAAAAATGACGGAACGTGAACAATGAATCTTGAAAACAATATTTAGAACATGAAGATTACCACCTGATCATTTAAATGTAGTTTCAATTTTTGTTTATAAATCAAATCTGTTTCGATATTTTATAATTTTCGTTCTGAAATTAAAAAAAAATTCTACCCTACCCGATCAATAAATATGAATGACAATAAAAAAACTGCTCGCTGACAAAAAATATAGGCCCGACAACCACAACAGCAACAACACATCCCAGTGTTCCGTTATGTGCTCTATTTTAAGTCCTCATAATAAGAATAATCTGGTGTGTCACTCACACGACTTTCTCTTACCCTGAAATTTAATACTATAAGTACAGGTTGGAGATTAAAAGGTAAGATAACGAGTACTGTTATGTAAACCTATGTTGAACAATTCAAATTAGGCTTCGGAAGACTTTTATATGGTAATTAAATCTGGCCCTCCTCAACCCCTCGTTTCATTAATGCACCTACATTTATACAGAATTTAATTCGGTTATTAAGAAATAATTCTGTTTTTAAAAAATCATTTATTAAAATTATTATTTAAAAAACTTATCTTGTATGATAATACAGACGATTTCCATATTAGAGAGGTAGTATAACACTAAATATCAAAAAAAAAAAAAAAAAAAAAAAAAAACGAATTTATTCTCAATATTAAATTAAAAAAAAAAAAATATCTTCCTTTTTTTTTTTTTTTTTTTTGTTAAAATTGAAAAGAATCAATAACTTTATTTTAAATTATCGCAGATCGATGGTTCAACCATTCGTTTTAAACGTATTGTCGAGCTCTTTTGAAAGATACCCATCATGAAATTTTACTCCCCTCGAGGGGGGGGCGGCGAGGCTCCTACATACACAAAAAAAAAAAAATTCCCAGTTGATTATCCCTATTACAAAAAATATATATTCGTTTTATT